>JAODAL010017642.1:0-77093 GCA_025379985.1 Phyllomedusa bahiana
TATTAAATGGCCCTTCTATATGGGGTAATACGGGGGGCCCCCTCAATTATGGCGGAGATATTACAGGGGGCTAAAATCTACAGTGGGGCTTAAACCTACTACAGGGGACAGCAAAATCTACCTACAGTGGGCCTGTATGCCTACCTTCTTAATGGTGGGCAGCATTACTACCTACTTACTAGATTTGGGGCGCCCATAACAGAGGTGGGAATTGATAGCGAAGTCCTGATAAAGTGAGGATTCTAAGATGTTTGTGTGTTACATTCTGCAGGGACGAGTTGCGGAGGGACAAGGCGTCATGGTGGTTTGGACGGAAGGAGAGGAAAAGGGAAAAAGAACGATTCAGAGAACAACTGATCAGAGATGACGTCTCCTGTGAGTCCCTGGTGTCAGAGGTTATTTTGCTTCTATTTTCGATTAGTGCTGTGGTCTCTGTCATGTAATGGTGACCGGAGCTGGTAATGTTTATATTTGTTTCTTTGAGTATTTTTTTTTTTTTTTGAGGGGGGTGGCGGGTGGGGAGTGGGAGGGGAGACCCCAGTACACGTCTCTGCCCAGGGGCCCATAGTGCTGTTAAGACGGCCCTGGGTGTTCCCCCGAAGCAAAGTGTACTGAACAGACCGGCTCACAGCTATCTGTGAGCCAACCGCACATAAGAATGAGGTACTTGCGGCTCCCCATTCACCTCTATGGGAGCTCCTGAATAAAGCTCCCATGGAAGTGAAAGAAGAGGACTGCCGCAAGTGCAGTACTGTTCATTCTCATGCACAGTTGGCTCGCAGCTTGCTGAGAGCCGAACAGTGCATTACACTTTGCTCCATGGCAAAACCCATTTAACTTCTTAATGACTTTCCACTGAATTTAAAAAGCATGTATGCGGGGTTCTTATTCTGGTGCAACACTTTTTCATTGCATTCCTTACTTTTACCATTTATTATTATAGCAATTCTACTGGTTAATTTCTACAAATAGGAAGGACATCCACACATTCATTCAAGATATTCGCACAAACTACTGACACAAAAGTTTCTTGAGCGTGAAATTATTAGACATATCAGTTGCAATTTGGGCATGCAGCCAAGGGACCCCACAGGTTCATCAGTGCTTAAGTAGTATAGATCAGTTTACATATAGGTAGAGCTTCGTAAACTATATGAACCCACAGTTTCCATTTGAGCAGAACATCATTCCTAGCACAGCAAATCAATAACCACAGTAAATTACAATAATTGTCTGTACTGACTATAAAACATGTCTTGTAGACCAACAGATTTGTAGAAAGGGACATTCCCAGGCAGGGCCACCGATAGGGCAGTACAGGGGGTACTGCCGTACCGGGCCCGGGACAAAGTGTTGAAACAAGGGGGCCCGCTGGCAGGGCCCCCTTGTTTCACGTATCAATCAGAGCCCGCTGCGCCGCTAGTGATCGGGACCCGCCAGTGATTGGGGCCCGCCAGTGATCTGGGCCCGCCACTGATTGGGGCCCGCCGCGGTCCGGTAGTATCTGGGCCCGCCGCGGTCCCGGAGTATCTGGGCCCGCCGCGGCCCGGTAGTATCTGGGCCCGGTACTGGTCGGGGCCCGCCGCTGATCGGGGGCCGCTGCGGCCCGGTAGTGAACTGGGCAGCGGCGCCGTGAAGCTCCTTCACGGCGCCGCTGCCTCTCCTCGGCCACACAGCCTAATAACTAATAGGCTGTGCGGCCGACGAGCTTCCGGAAGAGCGCCCCCGCGCTGCCGGCGTGATGTCATCACGCCGGCAGTGTCGAGGCAAAGGAAAGGACGCTTGGCTGGGAAGGAGGAATGATAGGTAAGTAATAGTGTTATTATTTTTATTAAACCTGCCTGGGGGGCCTATATACCTGCTGGAGGGCACCTATGTGCCTGCCTGGGGGGCCTATATACCTGCTGGAGGGCACCTATGTGCCTGCCTGGGGGCACCTATGTATATGCCTGGGGGGCCTTTATACCTGCCTGGGGGCCTATATACCTGCTGGAGGGCACCAATGTGCCTGCCTGGTGGGACTATATACCTGCTGGAGGGCACCTATGTGCCTGCCTGGGGGGCCTATATACCTGCCTGGGGGGCCTATATACCTGCTGGAGGGCTCCTATGTGCATGCCTGGGGGGCCTATATACCTGCCTGGGGGGCCTCTATACCTGCTGGAGGGCACCTATGTGCATGCCTGGGGGGCCTATATACCTGCCTGGGGGCCTATATACCTGCTGAAGGGCACCTATGTGCATGCCTGGGGGGCCTATATACCTGCCTGGGGGGCCTATATACCTGCTGGAGGGCACCTATGTGCATGCCTGGGGGGCCTATATACCTGCCTGGGGGGCCTATATACCTGCTGGGGGCCACCTAGGTGCAAGCCTGGGGGGCCTATATACCTGCCAGGGGGGCCTATATAGCTGCTGAAGGGCATCTATGGGGCATCCCGGGGGGGCCTTTATACCTGCCTGGGGGGCCTATATACCTGCTGGAGGGCACCTATGTGCCTGCCTGGGGGGCCTATATACCTGTTTGAGGGCACCTATGTGCCTGCCTGGGGGGGCCTATATACCTGCTTGAGGGCACCTATGTGCCTGCCTGGGGGGCCTATATACCTGCTTCAGGGGACCAATGTGCCTGCCTGGGGGGCCTATATACCTGTTTGAGGGCACCTATGTGCCTGCCTGGGGGGCCTATATACCTGCTTGAGGGCACCTATGTGCCTGCCTGGGGGGCCTATATACCTGCTGGAGGGAACCTATGTATATGCCTGGGGGGCCTTTATACCTGCCTGGGGGGCCTATATACCTGCTGGAGGGCACCTATGTGCCTGCCTGGGGGGCCTATATACCTGCTTTAGGGCACCAATGTGCCTGCCTGGGGGGCCAATATACCTGTTTGAGGGCACCTATGTGTCTGCCTGGGGGGGGCCTATATAGCTGCTTGAGGGCACCTATGTGCCTGCCTGGGGGGCCTATATACCTGCCTGGGGGGCCTATATACCTGCTTGAGGGGACCTATGTGCCTGCCTGGGGGGCCTATATACCTGCTTGAGGGGACCTACGTACCTGCCTAAGGGGGGCCTATATACCTGCTTGAGAGGACCTTTGTGCCAGCCTGAGGGGAGCTATATACCTGCTTGAGGAGGCCTGTATACCACCTGCCTGAGGGGGAGCTATATACCACCTGCCTGAGGGGGAGCTGTATACCACCTGCCTGAGGGGGAGCTATATACCACCTGCCTGCCTGAGGGGGCCCATATATACCTGCCTAACTTAGGAGGGAGCTATAGAGCTAACTAACTGAGGGGACATGTACCTATAAGTAAGGAGCTTCTGAAAAGTGAGGATTCTAAGATGTATATGTGGTAAATTCTGCAGAGACGAGTCGAGGCCAGAAGAAGTCATCCTGGAAATCTGGACCAATCTGGACCAAGAGGAAAAAACAAGGGAAAGATGACCGCTTCTTCCTGCACTGGTTACTGGTCCGGGCGCACTCGGGTGGCATTGGAGCTCTGTTGGTGTCCCTGGAAGAGACGGTAACTACGCTAGCGGCAAGACGTCCCGGGGGTCGTCCCTGCCTCCATCTCCCAGGAGCAGGTAAGAAGAACGCATCATTCACGTCTTACACTGTAGTCATGTGAGGGGGCACATAGTTTGCTGCTGTAACTCTTTACTTTCCTGTCTGCTTTGCCTCCTGCAGAACTTTTTGTCCAACTTTACAAATACAGAAAGTTTTGCAGGATGTATGGTTTACTCTACTGAAGGACGACCTACCTAAGCTAGCTACCTACAGGAGGGGGAAGCACACTACAACCATACGAAGCTAGACATTTATAGCTTCAGTACGGCAAATCCAGGCGCATTACTGCTGGAACATGTAGATTACTTTAAAAGTGGTCTACCTGATCCAGAAGTGTTGCTTTGTAGCTAGAAAGTGCTAAATCTATGACCCGCAGTAGAACAGGTTCATAGATTTAGGCGCATTCTACACTATTTATATGTGCACAAAAATTGGTGTCTAAACGCCAAAAATCATACATGTTGCCGAATGTGTCATTACTATCACATAGTAAGGCTCCACAAAAATAAACCCCGTTCACCCGATTTATTTATTTATTTATTTTTTTTTTGGGCGGGGGTTAGGGGGCCCAGACACTTTGGCTGTATGGGGCCCTGAAATTCCTATTGGCGGCCCTGTTCCAGGCTATGTAGAAAAAGTTCCAGAGGCATATCATAGCCATACAGTTGCACAAGGGAGAAAGTGCATTTTAAAATCAATTCAAAGTTTAAATCCTTTGGAACTATTTTGTCTGAGTTAAAGGGGAATCGGGCACATTGAAAATGCCATCTGATCTGCCCGCACCATATAATAGAGCAGGAGGAGTGAGTAGATTAATATATAGTTCTGTAGAAAAGATTAAATCACAGCATAAATTTGGATCCTAGTGTAAAAAAGAACTTTTAATTATCACCATTAAAATACAAAGAAAAGGGAAAAAAAAGGGAAAAAAAAACCCTGATAACCCCTTTAAAAAAACTGGATCCTACCTAAATTTAGGGCAATCACCCAAAAAGGGCGGCCCCACACCGGAACCCTAATATCAATGATGGGGATCACAAAAATACATCAGATGGGCAGGTAAGTTCCCTAAAAACTTATAACATCCTGACAGGGGAAATTTGCGCCCAATTTCTGGCGTATACTTGCCTCACCGGCCCGAATCACCTGTCGGACGCAGGGATGCGATTGTTAGGCGCAGCCTTCACCACTTCAGATGCGCCTCACATGACGGAGGGGTGTAATGGGCGCGGTGTGGGCGTTCCGGGGCGGGACGCGGCTCATTCAATACTCCGAGGCATGTACGATCGTGGCAAAGTGCGGCGCATTGCAGCGCTCGCCAGCTCCGACAGGCAGACCTGGTGATACTGCTCTAAAAGGGAGCCGGTGGAGGCGGAATTGAAGCGAGAACGTAACATGAGAGGAAACATATAGAAGATCGCAAAGACATCTCGGCTCTCAGGTGCCGTGCAGCATGGAGTTGAATTAAAAAAAAAATCGCTTTTATTAGGTGTAAAAATTTTCAGAAAAAGAGTAAAACCTTCAAAAAAAAAAAAAATCATTTCCCAAAAATTAAACGGTGAAAATCAGGAATTAGGATTTTGGGAAAATTCCCCGGGAATACAGAAATTTAAAAATTCTGTAAGCGCTTTCATGGTCGGCAAAAACCCAAACCAATCAGAATGGAGCGACAGTGACCCATTATAACCTATGGAGAATTATTGACCAATCAAATGAAAAAGGGCGCGACAGTTAAAAATACAGTAAAAAGCAGAAAAGAGTTTTGGGTTTGAGCTAGCGGGGGGCGGGAGCTAGCGTCCCTCCTTCGCCCCCACGGGGGGCAGAGAATGCCTTCCGGGTTGTTGTGACGTCACGCCCCGGGCCTGCCCTGGGGGTGCCCCCCGGGGCTCGTACTGACAGTTGATAGGAACCAGTCATAGCAACAAGCTGTCACTGATTCCTATTGAAGAGAATCTAAAGGTTTTTTCCTTTTCAAATCCCCTATGGGGAAATAAAATAAAAATGTGAAAAAGTAAAAAAAGAAAAAAAAAGGAAAAAAAAATTTAAAAACACAAACACGAAAAATAAAATAAAAATACGTCACCGCCCTTTTTCCCCTTTACAAACCCAAATGCCCCAAAAAAGACAAAAATAAATAAAGTACCCATATTTGGGTATCCCGGGGGCGTGCTAATGCCCTGCCCTAAAAATCTGTCATGTTAATTAACCCCGTACGGGACGCGTAAAAAAACAAAAAAAAAAAAAACAACACAAAAAAGATTATTGTTTCCCCGAGCACATAAAATGGAATAAAAAGCGATCAAAAACTCCCAAAACTCCAAAATTGTACCCAAATTTAAAATGTCAGTTTATCCCGAAAAAAAAAGTCCCTTATCAGCTCTGGGATACGGAAAAATAAAAAATGTATAGCTCTCAAAGATACGAGCTAAATATTGTTTTACACACTAAAAACCTTTTCTTTTTTTTTAAAGTGTTCAAATAAAAAAAAAATAAATAGGGTATCGCCATAATCAGCACCCAAAGGTAAACAAAAATTATACGGATACTGCTGGGAGCCCTGTTAAAAATAAAAAAAAAAAACACTCAAGGGTTGCGTATTTTTTTTCACCTGGGGCCCCCAAAAAGGGATTTTAAAAAAATCAAAAAACCTTGTCCCCCCCAAAAATGATCTAATAAAAACGTCAACCCTTCGCAAAAAAAAAAAGTCCCTACACAGCTCCAAGCAAAGATAAAATTTAAAAGTTATGGCTCTCAGGACTATGGCGATGCAAAAAAAACGTATTTTCCTGTTTGAATAAAAGTGTTTTTATTGTATATAAAGCAGTTAAACATAAAAAACATATACAATTGGGTAATCGGTGTGTAATCGTATTGACCGGATGAGTAAGCTACCATGTTCATATATACCGTACAGTGACGCTATAAAAATATAAAAATAAAAAAATACACTAACAAGATTGCTGTATTTTGTTCAAAATATCTCACAAAAACCTTAATAAAAAGGTGAACATAGCATCATATGCACCACATAATGGTACCAATAAAAACCTCACTCATCCCGCAAAAAACAAGCCCATACACAGCTTCTGCTACACATGCAAAATATTAAAGTTACTGGCTGTCAGAATAGGGACAATAAAAAGCCAATTTTTTTATAAGACGTATTTCTACTGTGTAAAAGTAAATAAAACCGAAAAAACTATATTAATTCTATATCATTGTATTTGTACCGGACCCCAATAGTAAAGTTATCACATCATATTTTTTTACCACTGCTCGGCGAATGCTGTAAAATTTGAACTCATAAAAAACAATGGACTGAACTGGTGTTTTTCCCCCCATTTTCATTGCCCTATGCTAAATAATAAATATGGAACACCTGTGTGCCTAAAATGCAGAATTACTCCCTAGATGAGATCCTGATGGGTGTTGAATCCAAAATGGGGCGTACTTCTGGATTGTTTCGCTGTTTCTGCACTTTGGCGGGCTTGCAAATGCGACATGGCCCCACCAAATCTGCTTTTTCCATAAGCCAAATAGCGCTCCCTCCCTTATTACGCCCTGCATTGCGCCCAAACAGCTGTATTACACCCACATGTTGGGTATTGCCGAACTTGGAAGAAATTGCTTAACAACGTTTTGTTCTTTTTTTTTCCAGGATTTCCTTGTATGTGAAACATTTTAAGCTAAAATTGCAGATTATTGGAAAATAATTTTTTTTTCTTTTCTACAGGCCTTATGCTAAATAAAAATTTGTGATTCTAATGTGGGGGTCTATATACTCCCATTGCAACCCCTGGATATATTCAAATTAAGGGGTTGTAGTTTCCAATATGCGGTCTATTAGGGGTGTTTTATTAAGTTTTAGCACCTAGCGTGTCCCCAAACCCTGAATTGGCGCCTAAATTAAATTCGTATTGAAAATGAGGACCTCAGAGGTCCGGTAGGTGTCACTCATATTCTGGGGCTTATGGTTGAGCCAAATATGCACTAGGGCCAACATTATGGATATCTCTTAAAACCGGCAGACCTGGGGGAATGATATTAAGTTGCTAATTTTACCTAGTCAACATTTACCGTATTCCAGTGAATAAATGGATAAATTATTTGAAAATCTGCAAAAAAAGTGAAATTTTGAAATTTTCACATCCACTTTGCTTTATTTTCTGTGGAAAATATCTAAAGGGTTATCAAAACTTCCTAAATATGTTGTAAATACAGTAAGGGGTCTAGTTTCTTTAGATGGCCTTATTCTATGGGGGTATCTAACATTGCAGGCCCCCAAAGCCACGTCAGAACTGGAAGTGTTCCTAAAAATATTGTATATTTGCAAATTTTCTGAATTGTGAGAAATTACTACTAATTTTCCTAAGCCCTCTAATGTCGTTAAAAAAAAAAAAAAGACCATTTAAAAAATGTTGCCAACCTATAGTGGACATATGTGTAGATGCTAGTTATAAAATATTTTGTGTGTGAATAATTAATCTGTCTTGCCGCAGAAATTTTGCAACTTTCAAAATCGCCTAATTTTCCAAAATTTTCATGAAATTTTGATATTTTTCACAAACAAACAAGGATTGTATGGATAAAAATTTCTTACTAACATAAAGCACAATGTGTCACGAGAAAACAGTCTCTGAATCACATGGATAGATAAAAGTGTCAAAAAGTTATTCTCACATAAATGGAAACACATGTCAGATTTCAAAAATAGGGCTGGGTCAGGAAGGCCAAAACAGGCTGGGTCCTTAAGGGGTTAAAGATAGCTGTCTTAATAGTCACCTTTATAAAAGACTCCTGTGCCCAGACTCAATTAATCAGTCAGACATTAACCTCTACAACATGGGCAAAACCAAAGAGCTTTCTAAGGATGTCAGGGACAAGATCATAAAATGCACAAAGCTGGAATGGGCTACAAAGCCATAAGTAAGATGCTGGGTGAGAAGGAGAAAACTGTTGGTGCAATAGTAAGAAAATGGAAGAAATGCAAAATGACTGTCAATCGACATCAATCTTGGGCACCATGCATAATATCACCTCGTGGGGTATCCTTGATTATCAGGAAGGTGAGAGATCAGCCTAAAACTACACGGGGGGATCTTGTTAATGATCTCAAGGCAGCTGGGACCATAGACACCAAGAAAACCATTGGTAAGGCATTACGACGTAATGGTTTAAAATCCTGCAGTGCCCGCAAGATCCCCCTGCTCAAGAAGGCACATGTGTAGGCCCGTCTGAAATTTGCCAATGAACAATTGGATGATTCTATGAGTGATTGGGAGAAGGTGCTGTGGTCAGAGGAAAAAAAAATTAAGCACTTTGGCATTAACTCAACTCTCCGTGTTTGGAGGAAGAGAAATGCTGCCTAATACCCAAAGAATTCCGTCCCCCACTGTCCAGCATGGATGTGAAAACATTATGTTTTTTTTTTTTTTTTCTCTGCTAATGGCACAGGACTAGTTCACCGCATCAATGTGAGAATGGATGGAGTCCAATAGAAGGTAATAGATGGCACAGCGGTTCCAGGATCCAATAAAATTAATATGTTTATTTCCAATTCATTAAAAATGAGAAGAGGCACCTCCACGCATTGAAAAGAAAAAACCCCAGTTAAGCCATGCGTTTCCGGGTTTACATTACCCTTGCCACGACTAGGGTGGCGTCACCCGAAACGCGTGGGCATTAAGGGGGTTTTTTTTCTTGAAAAGCTGTGGGGGTCCCCTTTTCCATTTTTATTGAATTGGGAAATAAACTATTAATTTTTTTTTGGATCCGGAACGCGTGCCATTTTACTTTTTGGGATTTTTGGCGTTTTGCTTGGAGGGGGAACCATCCCTTACCAATTCACAATAGGTGAGCTGAATCTTGTTTGTTCTTTTGAGAATGGTGGACCCAATGTCCGTAAAATCCTAAGTTTAATAGAGATGGGCGAATTTCTAAAAAAATTCGGTTAAACCGATTGAAAATTTTCCGACAAATTTTTTGGGTCGATTACTTTCGGGACAAATGGCGTTAAAAAACAGTATTTCCGGGCTGAACAGGCCCGCAGGGTGCTGTAAAAATGTTGTGCCTGTTTAAAATATGCGGGGGAGTTTGGGTTTGGGGTTTCATCAATCTTGTTTTTGTAGACACCCCACCTGACTGGCCGCGCTATTTAGAACGCTTCACTCAAAAAATTTCCGGGGGCCTTAAGAGGGGAAAATGACCAAAAAACGGAACAGGATGCAGCCTGAAAAAGTCATGGCAGACCCAGCTGGAAAAAAAAAAAAAGTGAGGCTCAGGGGAACTCGTGCAGGTGTGGAGGGGGAGGGCAGCAGCCCCCAGCAGCCCAGCAATGACGTCAGAAGGGGCAAAAAGACATTCGGAATGGTAAAAAAGGAGTAGGACAATGTGGCAAATGCAGAGTGTGGAGGGCACGGCACACCACAGAGCATGACGGCAGAGAGTGCACAATGAATTTGGGGGGGTGGAAAAAGGGTAGGCCCGGGGGGCACAATGACAGATTTTGGGGGTTTAGGCGGAGCAACAGCAGCAAGTTGAGGTAGACAGGGCACAAGACTTTTCTGGGGGTGGCAAAAAAGGAGTAGGCCACAGAGTGGACAAGGGACACAGTGGGGAGATGATCATCAACAAGCAGCATGGGGGACATAGAGTGTACAATGACAGAGTGTGGAGGTCACGGCACCAGCAACAGGCAGCAGCATGAGTTTCAGAAGTGGCACAATACACAGTGTGGAGGTCACGGCCCCAGCAAAGCACGCACATGGGTATAGAGTGGACAATGACAAGTGTGGTGGGGGTGGAATCCCATCCCTGAAAAGGGGGTGGTAGGAATGGAAAAAAGGAGCAATGGTGGCATCAGGCGGTGCAGATGAATGGGGCTGGGCGGTAGTTTGCCCCGACCTTTTTCTCAAATTTTGGGTTGGGTGTTGGCTGTGAAAAAGACCCTAAGGCATTGGTGTTGGAAACCCTGGCCGATCCACCCGTTATCGGGACAAAAGGTCAGTTTTTCCACATTTTGGTGGAAAATGGTTTTCCCCTTTTGGGGGTTTCATCCCCCCCGCCGCCAAAACACCCCTCTGATCCCCAACCCTTTGGCCGGGCAGCACTTTTTCCCCCATCAAACTGGGCAAGTTGCGGCCAAAAATCCTTTTGGCTGCCCGTAGTCCAGTGGTCATCTAAGGGGGTGGGAGTGCTTCCAAGAGGCCACCCCCTGTTGGGTTTCAGGGTTCCCCAGGTCCGCTG
The DNA here is from genome assembly GCA_025379985.1 of Phyllomedusa bahiana. Taxonomy (NCBI): domain Eukaryota; kingdom Metazoa; phylum Chordata; class Amphibia; order Anura; family Hylidae; genus Phyllomedusa; species Phyllomedusa bahiana. The sequence continues at coordinate 10,820 of JAODAL010017642.1, forward strand.
CTGCTGGGGGGTGCCCTCCTCCTAGGGGGGTGAAGGAAGGCTCATCAGCACCCGACTTAGGTTTTTGCTTAGGGAGCTGGTACTGCCCCTCCCCCCCACCTTCCCGCAGCCCGGCAGGGTCTGAAAAGTAGGGAAACCCCCCCTCGACCTACAGAGGTGGACGATCCCGCACATAGGCAGCGGCCAACTGAACTACACAGCTTTCTCTATAGATTTGAGTTTGTCCTCCCTCTCACAGCGGAAAAAGGCTCCCCTTTTGGACCGAAGCGAGGCCAATAGGGGGGAGAACCCGAATCATCCTCTGCCCGGGTCTGACTATTCGCTGCACTAGCCCGCAAATCAGATGCGCTGCCATCTGCACAAGTAACTCCCAGTTCTCCCTGCCCCATCTCCCCCTTTTTCTGTCACGGTGCTTGCGGGTCATCGCCCGTCTTCCTCTCTCCATTATTCCCGCTGCCCTGCTCTCCGCTCCCTTCCACCTGGGTAAAAAACCACTCATTCACCAACAATGCTTTGCTCCCAAACCCCCTCCTCCCCTCCTCCAGTTCAGTCCCCCCCGGAATCTGTGGCCTGAGTTAGTTGCAAAAGTCTCCATCCCCCTGCCCCCAATTTTTTCAGCATCTGTTCCAGGACATGAAGCAGTGGAATGACATTATTCAACCGTATCCCGGGACTGCAAATAACATTTCTCTCGAATGGGGCCGCAAACGGAGGTTCGATGACTGCCACCGGTGAACAAAGTTTTCACAGGGGGGTACTCCTGACCGCCGATCATCAAAAAAATTTTTAATGGCCTTTTTCTGTTCATACAGTCGGGGCCCAAAATGTGAGGCGGAATTTTAAGGGGGGGAAAAAGATATCAGGAGTGTTGGGGGGGGCCATTTTCCGCTGCAACCAGGAGGGTGTGCCCGGCTTTGTAGGGAAAGGATGAATTGTTTCACATTTTTCCCGGCCCTTTTTTTGAAACTTCTGAGAAACGGTGGGAAAACTTCAGAAACCCTTTCACAACCAGATTGAACACTGCGCCCTCAGGGTGCTGGACCAAACCCTCCTAGTGCAGCGCGGACACCCTGTTTCTCCCATTTTCCGTCACCATGGTTTTTTTTCAGTTGGCGGAAGAAGCCACACATCATGTCTTGGCATGACGCGGAGCATTTTCCCCTCCTTGTACTTCGCTCGCCGAGGCAAGCCAGGGTAGAACTGTTTGGACACCGCTGTGCCCTACACAGGGTGATATGATGGGGGACACTTGTGGTGGGTGGAGGAGGGGGAAGGATGGCGGACATTGGCGCAGGAGCAGCAGTTTGAGAACGTGGGGGAGAAAGCGGCGTCTCCGTCCAAGTTGTTGGTGGGGGCGGGACGGGAAACCACTTTCACCCAGGGGGCCGGGAAAGGACATGTCGGGCCCCCGGGACCGTATTTTTACAGCCCCAAAGATGTCCACGCTGCCGTGTCCCTTTGGGGAAAAAACCCCGATAAGCTAAAGGGACTGACCCCCCTTTCTGCCCTACATTTTTTGTGAAGTGCTGGAAAACTCCCTTTTTTTGAAAAAAAAATTACGGCGGGGAACTCTCCATCTGGGCCCTCGGCACAACCCCATTTTTCTCTAAATGGTGCAGGACCCACCATTTGGAAAGGTAGGGACTGAAAGAAACAAACAATTTGGGACAGGAAAAGGGGTCAGCTTTCTGCACCTTAGCAGGGGGTTGGCCCGGTAAAACGTTGTCCTTTTTGAAATCGCCTCTTTGAACGACTGCTGGGCCATAAAGTAGAGAGGACAGGGCATCGGGAAACCAGGAAAAGTGGCAAAGAGAAAAAGCTCCCTTCTCCCAGAGGTGGTAGAGAATTGATTTGGCTCCCAAGGAATGCGTGCCACGGGGCGCTGCTGCTGCGTTGCTGCCGGGGGAATGGACCCCACATTTTTGAACCACGTTTCTCCCCGGGCCACCGGATGGGACGCAGAAAGTGTCGACGCAGAGCCATGGGGGCCACGTTAGCCCCCCTGGCCATGCTTCACTTTTGGCCCAAAATTTCTGCTTTAACCCATATTCGGCTCCTCCGGGGGTCTTAGCAAAAAAGGAACAACACACCGCCGAGTACTAAATTTTTACCGCCAACGCTCCCGCACTGAGTGAACAAATACCCCCCTTTGCCCTCTGACCCCCTTTGTCCCCACTCCCTTTTTGGACCGGGCGAAGGGGTTTTTTGCTACCCTGTGGCCGTTGGGGCCCCTCGCCCTTTGCACGGCACCCCCCCCTGCGCCCAAAAGGGCCACACAAACCCACTTGGGGGCCCTGGCCCGCTCCCTGACCCGCAAACTGACGCCCTTTTTCCCCCTAAAGATGATGAACCCCTTTTGTTTCACCCAGCCCCCAAGTGCGGTTGGCTACATCACATCAAATTATTTTTGGGGATTTTTTCCCAACTGTTTTTCCTCCTCAACGGTTTTGGGTATGCAGGGGCTGACCCTCACAACATGACCTCCCTTGCCACTCTCCTTTTTCCCATACTTTCCCCGCCTACTGCAAGAAGCAGGGGATTTTGGCCCCATTTCTTCGCTGAAAAGTAGCTGCTGACGTCCCCTCAATTTCATTCCCGCTGTATAAATGGCCTGAACCCCGACCACATACTAGTTCTCTGGCTGAGGGAACCGGACGGGAAGAGGCTGGTTTTAGAACAGGGGAGAGCCCTGAGCGTTCCCGGGCCTGCCAACTAAAGGGTTTGTCTGACGTTCCCCCCGACTCTTTGGGTGGGGGGTTCAGATATCATCTGGGAAAGGGAAATTTGGGTGACCTAACAACCAATCAAAAATCCCATGGGTTTGGGGCAAAACACGGGCCCCCTAAAAATGACACCGGGAAATTTCCCGGGCCCCACCAGTGGGCCCCCCCGCACGACGTCCCCTTTTCTGTGCTGGACCTGTGCCCTGCCCAGGGTTTTTTTGTGCCACTGAAACTCGCATGTGAAGAGCCTGCCCAAAACCTTTTCCCGGTTTACATACTGGGTTTTTTTCTAAAATGTACCCCCCTGTTTAAAGAAGATATCTGTATAAGATAAATACACAAACCCCGCAAATTGGGTCCCAAATGAGCCCCCCTAACAAGGGGTTGGGTAAAAACCCCTTTGGGTATAAATTGCGCTACGAAATCACCAAGAAAAAAATTTAAATGGTATGGGGCGTGTTTAAAAAGGGATGTAAATTTTACTGACTACAAAAAACAAAAAACGCTTAATTAACCTTCGAAAAAATAAAAAAAAAATTAAAAAAAAAAAAAAGATAAAAAAAAAAAAAAAAGCTACAGAAACAAAAAGAAAAAATTTTTGTCTTGGCGTTGAAAAAACACCGTTTTTTTTTTTTAACTACAAAAGCAAAACAAAGCTTTAAATTTAAACTTCCGGATATAAAATATGCCACAGGAAAAATTTTGTCTTTGGTGTTGAAAAACACCGTTTATTATACTATCTGCAATAGCACAAACACGCTTAATTAACCCTTGGATATAAATTGCGCAAAAGAAATAACGTAAAAAATTAATGGTATGTGGCGTTTAAAACTCCTTTTTTTTTTACGAAACAAAAAGCGAAACATGCTTAATTAACCTTTGGGATATAAAAAATCTAAGGAACAACAGAAAATTGTCTCTGCGTTGAAAAACACTTTTTCTTTTACTGACTAAAAAAGGCAGAAAACGCAAATTAACCTTAAATTTAAAATTATGCTACGGGAATAAAAGGAAAAATTTTGTTTTTTGGCTTTTGAAAAACACCTTTTTCTTTTACTGACTAAAAAACAAAACACGTTAATTTAAACCTTCGATATAAATTTGCAAAAACAACAAAAAAAAATGTCGTTTTTGCTTGAAAAACACCATTTTGGGGGGGTGTCCTCCAAATGTGAGGAGTGCAAAACGGGCTTACGAGAGTCCGTCCAGGAAACTGTATTTTGCCTGCTTTGGCCAAGATCATGGGCAGCAAGAGAGCGAAGAAGGCTCCTAAAGCCCCCAAGGACAATCAGGGGGGAGAAATCCTGATCTCAAATTACTTTGCACCCCTCTCGGACCTCACGGAGGACTCACAGAGTTCCCGCACTTCGGATCCCGCGGCGCCACGTTGCCCTCATCCCGGCCGTGCAGGAAGAAGGAGCTGCAGCCGGCGTGGGCATTGACACCCGGCGAACCCGAACACCCGCAACCGCAGCATATAGCCGGAACCCACCTGATCAGGCGATGCTGCCGAGAGCGGTCGGCTCGCCCCGGCACTCACTCCGGGAGGCTCAGGACGGTGAGGTGACTCGGCTGCCGTTGACAAGCCCGGGACGGGAGATGGAGCGGGACTCAGAACTCCCGGGGGCCCTGCAGTGTAGTGCCCAGCTCCCGGGGGGACACAAGGGGTGCATGGAAAAGGAGAGCTCGGCCAGCCCAAGCGGGATTCCCCCCGACAGATAACTGCCCTACCCTACTCCTGTGCGGCAGCTAAACCCCCCCAAAAAGCCAAGATGGGGGGGGCTGCTCTGCCTCTCCTTTCCCCCCCACGCAAGCCCCCTTCATGCTCTATGCGGATTCAAAAGTTATTGGCAGCAGAGACAGGGGCCGGAAGCAGAGAGTGTGCACTTTTCTCTCTCTGCGCGGGACCATTCCTCATCAACCCAGGGGCTCCCCACCCATACCACTTCAGCCCCTACACAACGCCTGAGGGGCTCAATATTCCCCCGAAGTTTCTTTCCCAAGGGTTTTTGAACCTCCCCCCTCAGTTCCCAAATATCCAAGGGGAAATTCTATTGCAGCCCCCTAACCCCCTCCCGTGCCCTCAACTTCTACTCCCAGGGGGGATCAAGGGACCCCTAGAGGCCCCTGTGAGCCCCCCACAGTCTAAAGACTGCCCCGGCTGCATTCCTCAGAACCACTAGAGCTGTTACTACAGGGCCCCTGTTCGCAGCCACCAAACCCCAAAAGCTGAGTCCCGTGTGGCACTCCAGCCCCGGGGTATCCCCATTGGGGGGGGCCCCAATTTACCAAAGGGTGGCCCCGCCTCACTAAATTTTTTCGGGCCGCCTGAAAATTATAGCACGTCTTTCCCCAACCCCGTCTCAGGGCGGGCCTTTCCCATCCCCCAGAAAGGCCCATCCAAAACTTTTTGCTGCTCAAACCCCCAAACTTTTTGGGGGCTCCCCCCTCGTTGCTCCCCACCAAAAACTGACATGGGTTTAATTAGCACCAACCTTTTAACAATCCCTTTGGGGCAAAAATTTTGCCCCCGTTCAATCTGATATCCCCTGTCCTAAAAGAAAAAGGGCCAGAAATTGGGGGAAGCCAAAAGAAAATCCTCAAAGGGTACGGTTTTTTGCTCTGCAAAAACTTCTATTTCTGAACAACAGGTCCGCCCAAACTCACCTTGTTAGCCAAATATGTTTAGCGATTTTAAATTTTGGGAAACGACATTCGGTTTGATGGGCGATAGGGCGACCCTCATCGAAAGATATTTTGAAACGATGATAATTATGATCGATGACCATTAAAGGGGCTATGGGGGAACAAAAACAACCTTTATTTTACACCCCCAAAAAAGGCTGGGGAAGCTGGGGGAATTTAAAATCCAACCCCAACCCCGTCCAAAAGGATTTCGGGGCTACATTTAGGCAAACACTTAGGTTATTTAAAAACCACAGAAAAAAAATCACAGACCCTTCACTAAACCCTGTCCTTTCACCCCCAGCTTTACCTTAAAAACCCGCTACCCCCGCCCAAATTAAAAAATGCCAGAAGGGAGTATATTTGAACCATCATTTTAGTTTTTAAAATGGGCATTGAATTTCCCCGTCCTGGAAAGCACATGACCCCCCAAAACCCGCAGGGCCCCCCCAAATTTTAAAAAATGCCCGGAAAAAGGGGTCTTTTAAAAAACCCCCATTTTTGTTTCACTGGGGCATTGAAATATTCTGGGCCTTTCCGCCCAAATGACCATTTAAACCTGTTTGACCCCAGATTTAAAAAATGCCCGGAAAAAGGAGTCTTTGAAAACCCCCATTTTAGTTTCAAAAGGCCTTGGGCTTTAAAAACCCCTTTCCCGGGGCCCCAAAAATGAGCCCCCCAAAACCCGGGATGACCCCAGATTAAAAAAGTGCCGGAAAAAAAAAAAGGGGTCTTTAAAACCCCCATTTTAAATTTCACTGGACATTGGGGCTATACCTGTCCTGGGCCCCAGCATGACCCCAAACCCGAAAGACCCCAGATTAAAAAGTGCCGGAAAAAGGAGTCTTTCAACCACCATTTTAGTTTCACTGGACATTGACTATACCTGTCCTGGGCCACAGCATGAGCCCCAAACCTGCATGACCCCAGATTAAAAAGTGCCGGGAAAAAGGAGTCTTTCAACCACCATTTTAGTTTCACTGGACATTGACTATACCTGTCCTGGGCCACAGCATGAGCCCCAAACCTGCATGACCCAGATTAAAAAGTGCCGGAAAAAGGAGTCTTTCAACCACCATTTTAGTTTCACTGGACATTGACTATACTGTCCTGGGCCACAGCATGAGCCCAAACCTGCATGACCCAGATTAAAAAGTGCGGAAAAAGGAGTCTTTCAACCACCATTTTAGTTTCACTGGACATATACTATACCCTGTCCTGGGTAGCGCATTGCCCCCTATGATGCGACCAATTATTAAATTGGAAATACTGGTGGTTAACGCTCCTGTTACACCCAAGTGCCCTTTTTCTTGGCATTCTTTTTCTCATTTTACTCAACGTGCTGGAGGAAATTGTCTCTGTACTTTGTTCTATGTCCGTGCTCCATACTCCATGTCCTCTGAATAACTAATATGGTTAAGTGTTTCCGTGTACCTCCCTTGTAAAATCAGAGGAATTTTTTTCCAGCTATTTTGTACATGCAAGTTTTTTAGTAGTTAATTCTAGAAAAACCATTTTTAAAATAGGATGGAAATCCACCAATGTCTTTGTTTCTCTTTTTTTAAATTGTATTAAATGGGTAGTCTCAATACAGGATTGATAGACTATGTTAAGTCTTGCTAAACAAGTCATTTTGCAATATGTGTCCTTTAACAGTGTCCTACCTATCATCGTTTCTGACAGCACCATCACCCTGAACCACTCTTTGACAATTGTGAAGAAAAATGTCAGTTTGAAACAACATTTTATTTATAATAGACCTGATAGTTATAGCTGCATGTCACAGAAAATGCCCCCAAAAATTCAAAAGGCATGCACACTTGAGCCCACTTTGGACAATTGTGAAGAACAAATGTCTGTTAGAAACAACATTTTTTTTATAATAGGACCTTGTAGTCACAGCAAAATGCCCCCAAAAAATTCAAAGCATGACCCTTGAGCCACTTTGGGACAAATGTGAAGAACAAATGTCTGTTAGAAACAAATTTTTTTATATAGGAACCTGTAGTATAGCTGCAAGTCACAGCAAAAATGCCCAAAAAACTCCAAAGCATGACTTCTTGAGCCACTTTGGAAAATAGCGTGAAGGAACAAGATGTCTGTAGAAACAACATTTTTTTTTATTAATAGGACCTGTAGTATAGATTTGATTGATATCACAGCACCAAATGCCCCCAAAATTCAAAGCATGACTCTTGAGCCACTTTGGAAAAATTGTGAAGAACAAATGTGTTAGAAACACATTTTTTGTATAATAGGACCGTAGTATTTGCTGCATTTCAAAGCAGCATGACCCAAAAAATTATAAAAAATGACTTCTCAGCCTTGTTAAAATTTGAGGGAGAAAAGAAAATGCAACTTAAAAGCACATTTCTGTTCCAAAGGACCTTTATTATAGCGGTATCTCACAGCAAACATGACCTCAAAACATGCACTGGCGAAACACTTCTAAAGATAAAGGTGGTAAATGGAAATACGGTGTTTTCATGCAACTTTACTGTCTTTTACGTCTCTCACAGCAAACCAGCCAAAATGAAAACTGTGGGAAAAAGAGAATAAAAATTTGCAGTAAGAAAATAATCATTTAAAAAAAAAGTTTTCAAAGAGGACCATTTCTGTTGAAGAGGAATGTGAAGTAGACCGGCAACTAATCGGTGACCTCGGCAAATTGGGGCCCACCACATCATCAGAGCTCCATGCCTGATTCATCTTGATGAAAGTCGCCATGCGTTTGTCTGTAATGGATCCTCCAGCTGTGCTGAGGGTCCGGCTCCAGATAGATGCTGGGCTTCGGCTGTGGCAGGACAACACCTCTATGGGCGTGCGGCTGAGCAGAGCTCGGGCCATTCGTCAATTTTGGATACCAAGAAAGTCTATTGGGTCCGGAACACATACAAAAAAACATTCGTGTTTGTTGAGAGCAGATAGGTCGGTGCACCATGATCTTAAGTGGTCTCTGTGTGTTTTATGTGTGCCCGCATTGCATGCGTTGGTGAGGTCACCTTTAGGCTTCTGCCCCCTGCCTGCGCTGCCGCTACGGTACTTAGCACTCTACTGCTGATCACGTCGGGCTGATTGTTGTTTCCACCGTGACATTGGGAACGTGAAGCAGACGCAACAGATGTCTCTGTTGATCATTCAGCAAGGTCTCCATTTCCGCATTTTACTCTCTAATTTGTGGTGGGCGTGGAAGGAAAGTGTTGAGTTTTTGTTTTGTACCGGTGGATCCAGGATGGTGGCCACCAGGAAACTGGTTGTTCATTTTTATGGCCTTAATGGCGAGATCATGTTGGAGGAAATGGACGCATCCAAGCACTCATGTGAGGAGATGGAGCCTTGACTTCCCAACCCTTGGGGGAGGGGCATGCAAATGATCTTCCTCATCTTCCTCCCCCGCCTCAAATTCGCCCCAACTCTTTCCAAGCGGGGGGACGTCGGTAACGGGTTAGGAATACCACCTCTCCTCCTCCTCCGCTTTCCTTGGCACAGCTTCAACACAGCCCTGACTTGCCGAGTGATGACCCCTTTGAGAGCTGTGCGCCCCCTTGAAATACCCCGGCCCCGAACCACTGCCTAATGAAGACGAAAATTGTGAAACTGGGCCCCTTGGGGGATTTGAGAAAGAAAAAGGGGTCCGTGCCCGAATCTGTTCCGTCCCCCTCCGTCGCTGGGGGGGATGTTGTTTCAGAGTTTTCCGACGATCGTTCCAAACAAAGGGTCACCACAATGTCATGCGACAAGGGTTGTCCGCACTGACCATTTTGGGCTTCTTCAAAACGGGCAAGGAGGGTGCAGAGCTTTTTCACCTGCCCACTATGGTGGCTCAACCCCCCGAGGTCTCACCGCTGTTGTCGGCCATGTGTCACTTCGTACTGCGTAAGGGCTTTGCGCTGCGCCACAATCGTGGGCATGTGGAGGGTGGAATTCCGCGTGTTCCCACGCAAAAATGAGACCTTGAGGGGGGGCTTAGCGGGGGCCAGGCGGGAGGGAAGGGGGGTGCGAAGGGGGGAAGTCAAACTTTAGACTTCGACCCTTTCCCTCGCAGGCGGGCCCCAGACCGGGTAGCTTTTTTGAAATTTTGGAGAAAAGGGTTTAATGACATTGCCAGGCAAGGGTGTGCTCCACCTCCGATCTTAAGGGCGGCCCGTTTTCCCCCGTTATCGCACACCCCTTGCCTGGCAAAAGGGTTTCTTGTCCCCCAGCCAGCGTCGGTTCTTTTGCGGAGAGCCACCACGGGGCCCCTGCCCTTTTTTGGGGAAAGGTCTCCAAGACAGATTAATTTCAACACGGTGGTTTCTCTGGGCACGGATCCCACCAAGGACCTTGGGGGGAAAAACCCTGCCCCCCCCTGCGGTTTTAAGAGGTGCGGCGAGCCTGAAGCCACCGTCACCCCCCAAGACACCCCCCAGCTCCCCGTGAGTGTCAAGAGATATAGCGGCCCTTGGCCGTGTTACTATTCCATGTTTTCGGGGGTCAGATGGATTTTTTCCGGCCACAGATGCAGCAACGCGCTTAAAATTTTTAGATGACACGTGGCGGGGCCCAGGGAAGGGGCGGCTTTTCTGGCAAAAGAAATGCCTGCCGATCTGGTATTTGGGGGGCAAGGGCCGACGGGTGGAACCATCGTGTCCCCCAGACGGAAAGGGACATTTCCAAGGCCCAAAAACCCGGGAATTCGACATTCAGGCTTTTGGGTTTTTGGAAGGTTTGGGGTTAAAGGTTCTTCTGCTCCCAAACCTGGAAGACAGAAGGCTGGCTGTAGGGACTTGGGGGGCTGTACGGGTGCAGGTCTCAAACTGGCGGGGGGGAGAAGGGGGGGAGGGTCTTGGTGGTGCTGGTGGTACTCGGGCGACGGGGGGTGAAAGGGGGGCTGATCCCTGATCATGACTCTGAGAGACGGGGAGCTGAGGAACGTTGGGGTTGGGGAGGAGGAGGGGGAGGCGGGGACAGAGGTGTACAGTGGGTTTGGGGCCCGGCGTGGTCTGGCCCCTTTTTTGGCCCAAATGTTGCCCCCATTTCAACCAGCATTCCGCTGCATGTACTAGACATGTTGGGGGTGGTTTTCCACCTAAGGGTTTTTGCCCCTACTTATGCGTTTAGGCAAAGGCGGAATAGACTCGCTGGGTGAATCAGGGGCTTGTCAAAAGGCCCGGCTTGAGAGGTCTGGACCTTTTGAGGGCGATAAGTGAGAAGCGGGTTTTGCGCTGACCGTGGCTGGCGGAATCATATCAGCGGACTTCTGCGACCGCCCTCTCCCATTTGAGGGGAACCCGTACTGACACTACCCCACCGTTTCCTCCTCGTCAGTGATGAAGCGCTCGCAAGCAAATTCTGCTGAAAAGACCACGTTGGGATCCGCAATTTCGTCATAAAATCAACACAGGTGACTTCGTCTTCCTGACATTCCGCATCCAGGAGCTGCGGGCTACAAGCAAGGGGGACTGCAAAGGCTTTGCCGACTGCCCGGGATTTTTGACGATTGACCGGCTTCCTTTCTCCTCCTCTGATGGCATCAGTAACTGGGCGCAGCAGAGAAAATCATCCTCTTTGGCCTCTTGATCTTTTAACATGCCTTCTGACCCCAACCGCATTTTGTCATCAAAGAGGTCTCAGAAAAGGGTTTTATCCACAGTGGTGGGTACACGAGTTGACATTTGGGCTGCTTCATGTGGACGGATGCTGATGATGCTGATGACGACATTTGTGGCCGTGACTGGGAGGATGAGGAGGTAAGACTGCTGGATGCAGGTTACATTAACCACTAAAGGGAAGATTGGCGACGCTTTTTCGTTACTGAGATTCACAGGCCCTGACCCGGGATGACAGGCCTGACGGTCCTGCAACTGACGATCCCTGGCAGGCGTTTTGTCACCAGCACTGGAAGGAGCACCTTCTCTCGTCCCTCTACCTCCATGTCCTACCCCCCCTCTTTGCTCGCTTACCACCTGAATTTCGCTCCATGTTCAGAAATATAAAAATTTGGGAGAAGGTATGGAAGAGTTTTGGAAAGTCTCTTATTAAAAACGGCAAATCACAGCTATTCTCAAATCCCTCAAATCAAAACAAAATTGCTGGATTAAAAATTTAACTGCAAAGTAGATCATCAACAAAGCTTCCCGCCCCAAAGTGAAAAAACATATCTGTAATGTATTCGGATAAAAAAAGGGTATTTTTGGCACCTTTCAATTCACCTGTGGTGACTACAAAATGCTGTATTCACATTTAAGGCAAGGTGCCCTCAATGAACAAAGCTGTAGTGTGCAAAAGGGAAAAAACGTATCTGTAATGTATTGGGGATAAAAAAATGGTATTTTTGGCACCTTTCAATTAAACCTGTGGTGACTACAAAATTGCTGTATTCACATTTAAGTGCAAGGTGCCTCAATGAACAAAGCTGTAGTGTGCAAAAGTGAAAAAACACGTATCTGTAATGTATTCGGATAATAAAAGGTATTTTTGGCACCTTTCAATTCACCTGTGGTGACTACAAAATTGCTGTATTCACATTTAAGTGCAAGGTGCCTCAATGAACAAAGCTGTAGTGCGCCAAAGTGAAAAAACAAGTATCTGTAATGTATTCGGATAATAAAAGGTTTTTTTTGGACCTTTCAATTCACCTGTGGTGACTACAAAATTGCTGTATTCACATTTAAGTGCAAGGTGCCTCAATGAACAAAGCTGTAGTGCGCAAAAGTGAAAAAACAAGTATCTGTAATGTATTCGGATAATAAAAGGTATTTTTGACACCTATCAACCTGTGCTGACTACAAAATTGCTGGATTCTAATTTAACTGCAAGGGGCTATATCAACAAAGCTGGAATGGGCAAAATTGAAAAAGAACACCTATCTGAAATGTATACTGATAATAAAATTTGGAAGTTTTACACCAAAACAAAGAGACCTGCAGTTACTAGAAAGATGTGTATCCTAATATAAGTTCAGGCTGCCCAATATCCAGGAAAAATTTCAATAGAAAACGTTTTAAAAATAAGCTATTGCAGTGCAATGTCCCTTTTGGGGAACTTTATCCATTTTTCTTTTTAGAGCTTGTTCTGTGTTCGCCCGTGCCCTCCCCCCCCCGCTTCCCCTCCCTGACTTTACAGCGGTAGATGCTCCTTTAAAATTCTCTCCCTAACTACATAAAGTCTTCCCAAACTCTGATCTAACTAAGTTGTAAGGACACAGCTAACAGTAGAGCTTTCTCTTTTGAAGAAATAGAATAATGTCGCTGAGCTGTTTGGACAACAGGCAGAGCGCAACCTCCTACTGCTGAGGACGCTGAGGGGACACGATCATGAACAGGAAGGGCTGTTCTATGTAAAACGAGGTCATGTGGGTTTTTCCAGCCAATCGCAACCATAACACATCCCAGTCATGACGTCGCACACAAAATCTCAAACCCCGCTCTATTTGTAAGCTGATTTGTGCGCGCCAAAATGACAGGAAGCGCCGAAATTGGTGCGATATTAATAGATGATGCACAGATTTTAACCTAAATTATCGCATGATCTAAAAATTTCGATCAACATAAAAACTGTGCCGATTTCAACTTTGTCGATAATAAAACACTACTCTTAAAGTATTGAAAACAGCATTTAAGAAGTTTTGTTAACCCTTTAGGGGTTTCACAAAAATTAAAGCAAATTGGAGGTGACATTTAAAATTTTACTTTTTCTGCAGATTTTCAATTTTTATCCATTATTCACTGGTATGCTGCATGAAGGGTTTCAATGCACTATAAGGTTCACATTGTTTCTTACTTTGGCCAATCCAAAAGTCTCTACTGCTCATCTGTCTTGTTAAGACTGCAGCCATACATTAGTCTACTGGGGAGTCTCAGAAGCTCAGAGTAGGCTGTGACACATCTTGTCAGACAGACTTGATTTGACTGGGAACTTTCTGTTGCTTGTCTCACTAAGACTGCAATTGTACCTCAGTCTGCTGGGGAATTTTAACAGCTCACAGTTGGCTTTGTTGTTTCTGGTTAGCCTGGAGATGGGCTTAATTTTACTGGGAAGTCTTTGTTGCTCATCTGTCGTGTCTCAGTCAGTTGGAGAATTTCAGCAATTTCACCCACTTTTAAAGCATTTGGTGCAGATTGGGCCAGTCATTTAGTAAATAGATTAATACATTTTGATATAGGGGGTATGGTGCTTTAGAGGTTAGCATTGTTGCCTTTCAGCGATGGGTTCAAATTCCATCATGGACAACATCTGTGAAGAGTTTGTGGTCTCCTTGTGCTTATGTGGGTTTCCTCTAAGTTCTCTAGTTCCCCCACACTCCAATAAACATGGAAATCGCTCAATCTGGAATTTAGACTGAGCTCCAGTAGGGAAAGGGACCAAAGTGAAAGATTACTATTTTTCTGGAATATAATGGAACTATATAAAATATGTATAAAGACAACCAGTATTTAAGATGTGCCTGGTGGATAAAACAGAGTCACTTTTAATCATAACATGAGAAAAATGTCCATAATTGACCCCCAGATCAGGTACTATGTAAAAATATTGAAAGCTTTTTCAGCTAATCATTTAAATGAAAATGGTCTTCTACATTTCAATCTGTCACAGAAAATGTGGTGTCTAGATAAAGGGTGTTCTTTCCACATAGGTGGTCTTTGTAAAGGCATCATTGGAATACAAACTTTATACAATTAAATTTTTCATATTCACTGGAAGTTCTACATTGCCCCTTATGGCAAAGAACTGTCTGAGAATTTGAAAAAAAGAATTGTTGCTCTACTTAAATATACAAATAAATATTGCATAGGCCATAGGAAGATTGCCAACACCCTGAAACTGAGCTGCAGCACAGTGGCCAACACCAAACAGTGACTTAAGGCTATGTTCACACGGCTTATTTTCGGCTGGATTTCCGGCCGTAATTTGCGCCGGACTGTGCGAATTACAGCTGAAATCCGTCCCAGTCATTACGGTAATCCATAGTTCTCATAGAAAACTATGAATTACGGCTCTTCTCCCCGCTCGCCATATTTTGCGAGCGGGGAAAAAGTGACATATCAATTACTCACAGCGGGATACGTGTCGTGAATAATGAACGTCTATGGGGCCGGCGAGCTGCTGGCCTCCCTGCCCCGCACCCACTGCACGGCACGCGGCATAATTGCGGGCGAAATCCATCCCCGCAATTAAGCCATGGATATGCTGTGTGAACATAGCCTAACAAGACAGGTTCCACTCAAAACAGGCTTTGCCTTGGTTGACCAAAGAAGTTGAGTGCATGTGCTCAGTGTCATATCCAGAGATTGTCTTTTCAAAAGAAACGTATGAGTGCTACCCACATTGCTGTCATCTCAGAATGAAGTCTCTTCTAAAGATGATGCACAAGAAGTGTTTCTCAACTCCAGTCCTCAAGACCCACCAACAGGTCATGTTTTCAGGATCTCCCACAGAATGCACTGACAATAATGATATCACCTGTGCAATGCTGAGGAATCCTGAAAACTTGACCTGTTGGTGGGTCTTGAGGACTGGAGTTGAGAAACACTGATCTAGAATTATGATTGATATATTGCTTGGTAGTATGAACCACTTCATTAGAAAAAGATCCAATCTGAGGAGAAACAGTAATAACATTGCAACATAATCAGACAGAATGACCACATTTAAAAGTTACATAATGTCACAGCCAAGATGCACTGTTATGATGTTACTGTCTGAATAAACTTAAAGAACTTGATCCTTATATACTGAACTGTATGTTGTGAAGGAAGCAATCAGGAGTTGTTTAGAAGAAACATTTTTATAGGTCTAGAAGAAGCATAGACCTGGCAAAGTTATAAGCAATCTTATGAGCTCAAGACAACGACCAAAGATGATATCGGAAACTTTCAGTCTAATAAAAATATAATTTGCCTCAGACTGGAAGTCAGCAAGGTTAGAACAATTTCTGTGCGCCCTTACCATCTCACCGACAAGAACGTTGCGAACAACATGCTGCAGGTGACATGATTGGCAGGATTCTGTTACCCGCTGTTTGTTTGTGAAAATTTTTGGTGGTAATATTGTAACCATCAATAAACATTAGATACAAGAATGGAATAGACTGAGTGCTAGATGAGTTTGAAAAAAAGACAATCCCATTGAATTGTTATAAAAAAATATAGAGAAGTTCAAAGTTGTTACTGGATGACCCCTCCAAATGAAGAAAAGGTCATCAGTATAATGTCTAAAATACACAATGGAATTCCTGTGTGGGTTGGACATATGCAATAAGTAGATAGACTCACACATATACATATGGCTAAAGATGGTGCCACTATAATCTGTAAGTAAAAAATGCCATTGAACATAAAAAATTGTGACTCAAAAGAAATTATGCAGCTGAAATCAAGTAATTGGACAAAGTATCAATATATGTACTACAAGTGGACTATGAAGGGCTGCCAGAGCTAGATTATGCAGTATGATAGTGCACAACCAACTAACATCTGCCATTACCCATATGTACGGTTGGTGTCATTTGACTTGTGATAGTTGAATTAAAGTTGCTTTAGTGTCTTTTATAGCATAATGTTGTACCGTGTTAGCCATAGAAAGTAATAGAAGAGGGAAGAAATTAGGCGATACCTTTTAGAGGCTAACTGAATATTCAATTAGCCTCTAAAAGGTATCGCCTAATTTCTTCACTCTTCTATTAGTGTCTTTAAGAAATCCCAGAATATGAGGTACTAGGGGCTGTCAATAATTGACAACTTAGGCACACAGTTATTTAAAGTATCTATGCCAGCTACAATTAGGCGAAAAGAAAAGACAGGCTTTTGCACCTTAAGAAAAGAATGAAAAATTACTGTGACTAGACATTGAGGTTATCACGTTTTATAACCGGAATGGCTAGAAACGTCCGGTTATGGCGGATCCTCAGGGTCCACCGCAGGCAAAGATGGTAACCCTTGCGGTGGGTAGCCGAAGTGCAGGACTGGATAGCCGGAGCAGGAATGAACACAGGGCACCGCAGATGTAGCTGTTAAACATATGCACAGTCCCAGGATGATAGCAGACTGGGTAGGATGCCAGGTATCAACAGGTATTAGCAGACTGGTGTAGCGACAGGAGTTCAGCAGGTAAAGATGATAGGTAATATGTTAGGAGCCAGCAGAGAAATAGGTGCTATGGACAGCGCAGGGTTAATGCAGAAGTTCAGCAGAAGCTTCAGCAGACAGAGATCTAGCTCACAGGATGAACACCAACGAACTGACCCAGAGTACAGGAAGGAAGTTCCATAAGAAGCAACAGGTCACAGGTCACAGGGTAGGAAACAGGAAAACTGTGTCTTTAAATATCAGAAGGCTGTCGCGCACGCGCCTTAGGGAGTGCGCATAAACGCCGGGGAAGCCACAGAGGACGGATACATGCAGGATTGCGGCCAGGTGGAGAGTAGGTCGCTGAGCAGGCAGGGGACACAGAGAGCAGGTACTACAGAGTACAATGACACAGCCTCTGTGAGCCCCACACATGGAGCCACAGAGGACCCAGAAACAGGGGAACGGACACGTCCGCGGTCAAAGCCACGGACCACGGTGGGATCCGTGACAGAGGAACTAAAAATTCAGATTGTCTCTGTATGAGACCTAATAAAAACTCCTTCTTGTACCAAAGACTGCAGTTTATTTTGAATACTAATAGGATCAGCTAACTTTCGATAGATATTAATATTAGATAACATTAAAAATTATTATTAAAATGACCTCTGTGGTCACATGCTGTACATGCACATTGGTTACAGCATCATGTGATCTCTAAATGTGGCATCATCAGGGAGAGGCTCGGGGGTGGGGGAAGAATGGGTTTATTTATTATTTCAGCACAATATTAAAAAGTAGGGAAGTTTTTAAAAGTCTTGGATAACCCCTTTAAGGGCAATGCACTGCATTATGAAAACAACAGATATACTTTGCACCCAAACTGTTTGAACATAATGTATGCTAATTGTACAGCATATAATGACCTTAAACATTGTAACAGACAAGCTCTAAAATATTATGACACTTTTTAGTATCCTTCTATTACCAAGGAACACTGTTTTGACAGATGCATCTCATTTAATTAAATTTTCTGACCATGAAGTAAAAATTATTATACAGAAATACAGCCTAACATTAAACAACTGAAGCTTAAACTATTAAATTATGATTCCAACTCTGTTCATGTTCAGATTTAATATACTTTAGCTTAACTTGCAAATGATTTCTTCATTTTTTCTCAATTCCAAATCAGCATTATCCTAAAGCAATCCAGGGCCCCTCTGCTAAATCAGTGCTAGGGCCCCATTAAACTTGTATGTGGCATTTACTGTATGATACAGATGTCTTCTTGTGGGACAGGGACTCTGCAACCTCTCTTCTATTAATAGTTCTAGTTAGCTCTAAAATGAATATTATGCAATGATGATTAAAATATTTTATCTTTAAGGTGATAAAATCTTCCAAAATTATAACTGCATGGTAATTGAGTATTCTAATTATCTTTGTGGTAGCAGACGCACAAATAAGTAGGTTTGTTTCTTGCACAACTATTAATAGAGACAACATAGGAAGGGAAGATCTCTCCTTAAGGAGAGCACCAAACGAACGGCTTGTAGAGTTTTTGTTTTGCCTTTTCGCCCTCGTACTTAGATTCTGCATATCAACAATGGCATTATGGGAAAAGGGTCTGAGGAGCGCCACAGTGCCCTCTGTTGGTTAGTAACTAGTCCTCAATTTGCTTTTTGACAACCGAGTCTGGGAAAGCAAATAAGGATTTTTTTAGCAAAGCCAGTATATCTCATCTACAGACACGTGTTTCGGTGATTTTTTGTCCCTCTTCAGTGCAGAGTAGAGAAGATACTGGTGGTTGTGTGCGATGGCATCGGGTAGTCTCAGGGAAGGGGAAGATCTCTCCTTAAGGAGAGCACCAGAGGACGAACGGCGCTTGTAGAAGTTTTGTTTTGCCTTTTCACCCTCTACTTAGCTCATGGCATATCACAAGGCTCATTTAGATGAAAGGGTCTGAGAAGCCCACAGCGCCCTCTGTTGGTTGTTGTTGTAACTCAAATCTCCAAGTTGCTTTTGACCCACGAGTCCTTGAGATATAAGCAAAAAGGATTTTGTTAGCCAAGCCAGTATCTCTACATTATACTGACAAAGCTTGTTTTCGGGGATTTTGTCCCTCTTCAGTGCAGGTAGATGAAGATACTGGACTTGGTTGATGCGGGAGGCATCGAGGTAGCTCAGGGACAATCGATTTGTGCATAGAATTATAAATTTGCTACAGAAGGGAAGATTCCTCCTTTAAGTGAGAAGGACACACGCCGATATACGTGACGCACGAGACGGCTTGCTTGAGTTTTTGTTTTGTCCTTTTCGGCCCCAAAAGCAAATAAATAATTATGAGGATTTGTTACAATCAAAGACTGTCTAGAGCGGCAGCTGTGGGTTCCAGCCCCTTTCCCATATGCCTTGTGATATAGAGACCAACACAGAGATTCATAACTGGGTAACTACATCTTGATATATTTTAGTCTAATGTGACTTAAAATAAAACAGTTAAAGTGTTATTGCTGTGTTCTAAATTAAGTATACCAATAGGATATACCATTTTTGTCATGTGTAGATAATTGAGCTCAGTGAGACTTCCTGTACCTACAGGTCTGTTAGCTCCACCTCTTGACTGAGGCTATTCCGCTTGCTTACAGGAGCAGCTCTGTGCTGAGTCTTGATCTAGTCATTTTGCTTCCTTTAATTTCCCAGTTTATGATTCGCACTTCACATTTGGTTTTCTTATTGGACGCACCCTTAATTTTGCCTGTGAGCCTTTTGCACTTTCCTTACCTTGAGAAATTTTTTGCAGACTCAGACCTAATATTCTAACATCAAATCTACGGTGGCTCTCTTAATATTGTTGTTGTCACTCATTTCTTTTGTATAGACTGATCTCTGGACTTCCAGAGAAACTGAAGACAAATCTACCCCGTCTGTTTCTCAGGTGTAGGATAGTAGCTCATATCCTACTTGCTGTGACCACTCCTAATTCTCCCTGGAGTCCATATTGACGCCTCATGGTCTTGTCTACCTGAAAAATAGCAGATACTGCCACGCTCTTATTTATTGAAGACAGCATTTGGCTTTCTAACTGACTCGAGCTGTCTGCACTTAACGCTTTAGTGGTTGAATTAAACGAGTAGGGTTGTCTCTCCTACGAGAAATGACGGATGTGCTTTGTCTAGGTGTAAGACATTGACAAAAACAAGTTCCACTGTGTGTTGCAATATATGGTCCGAATAAAAGTATCGCCGGTCTATTTCTGAGATTGTTCTAGCCTTCTGTTATGAGTCTCTGCATCAGCTCTTCAGGTCGACTTTATGACTACACAGTACACTGTTGCAAATGTCTCTACTATGATGTTGGCATAGACACTCTCTTAGATGACCAGTCGAGTGAAGTACGCTCCTATGCAGCATTTGTCAGTATCTGGCTTCTACTGCTGCTCTAGTAGAAGCACATGAGCAATAGTACACACCCCTGATATTCACAAGTGAAACCTAGAGAAAACAAGGAGCACTAGGCTTAAGATGAATCATTATAAAATAAAGGAACTCTTAAGACTCCTTTTATAAGTACTCAAATTTCACGGACGCAGATGGGGGGATCGATCCAATTACATTTATGGAGATGTGTGGGTGGATTATGACTTAGACAGCAGAGACTGAGACTACAGGCATCCTTTAGAATAATATCGTTGATTCTAAATTGGTAAAAATAGGATCTTGTGGGCATAACTTATAAGGTTTTTCCTTTTGTTACGATATTAGTGCTTGTTCCACGCATGCTTTGTACTAGAATAACGGCCAGACATCAATTCTGACACTGTATATTTAAGTAGAATTTGATCTGAAGCTGTTTTCTGATGAGTCAGGTGTTCTAAGGTGCGCGTGGTCTGAACTTGTAAATTGTACACACTCACATTCGACTCATGTCAATCTCATGGTGTTTAAAATCTGTTGAAGCTACATTATTTGCCTTCGTCTATTACAATTGTAGGTTAGTATGTTATCTTTAAAGATATCACGGTGTGTCCGGTGGAATAATCATTATGTTGTGAATAAGTTTATATTTGTCTTAGTTTAATACTGGTTTACTTGAATTATTAGGCTCAGGTCTGTTGTACTATACTACTAGACTAGGGATTGTTAATATTATCTTAACTTGTATTTTATATTAAACTATAGCCATTGTAAGGGAATTTACTGTTCATACGAACGACTAATTGATATTGTTCAGCTATACGGGGTTTTCTCACTATCTCGCAGCAAATATTTGCTTTCAACAGGTCAAGGGAAGAAGTTAATGTCAAAGACTTTTTGTTCTTAAATGCATGTATGGCAATTAGATGTTGGTACTTTAGTCTTGAGTTAAATGAGAGATATTGGGCACTCCACATGTATGAATCTACTAGGCTATGACTGCGGTCAGTTCTTTAATCCTGTTTAGGGTTAGTGTTTAGTATCGTTAACACTATAAAAAAAAATTTAATTACGCCAGATATGTCAGTATGACATAGCGCTAAACACGTTGGATGCAGAGCGCATAGAAATGCCCCAATGGAAGTATAAATGAAAACTTAAGTCCTCTTTATATTTAGCAGGCTTAATAATAGAAAAAAACTTACAAGCATTTCCTCCTCATGATGCTCAACATCCACTCATCAAGGCATTGTGCTCGGATTGAGCGCGTACGCGGTTCTCGGGTGTAATGACAAAATTCGTGCATAGCATACTAACATAGACTGAACCCAACGACCTCCCCATTTACACTACCATATAACTTCTATAAATCATTGGTGGATTACATGATTGCGCCTCCGACATCCTGTGCGACGGTCCACCAGACGGTCTCTGAACCAAAAACAAATTGGAGTAGACGCCTGTATCAGGACATGACAGTATCAACACAATCATCGCGGCCTAAATGCAGGCATATAGCATGACAGCGCGTTCGTACGGTCATGCGCAGTATACGCACATCTATAGCTAGGTAGTTTAGGCTGGTAAGGCTGTGCCAGATGGTTTGGTTGGGTCAATTAAGACCTTTTGTTGGTAGTTGCGCCCTTGGTCTACTTAAGGAGACACAATGGGAAGTACTTGGAATGGTTTGGAACATCATGCAGTTGGGGACCCGAATAATGTGATGGCTTAATGGGTTGTGGAGAAGCTGTTATATTCCAGGCATACCTGTCCGGTAGCTTATAGCCAGCCAACTCTCATAGTTTCAATTCTCACGATATTACAGTTTATACGGAAAGGAGGTTCTCGGCTGTATTGTTATATGTGTATCGTGGCTAGATTTTATGAGTGAGAATAATGAACCGCTAGTTTAGTTGTGTTATGTTTTATTAGCGGGATTTTTTTCTTAAGATTAGAAGGGGTCTCTTTTAGTGGGGCCGCAAAGTTTTTCACTTACACAATGGACCAATTTGTCAATGGCTGGGTTGGGCAGCACTCCTATTTTTACTACTAAGCTCCCCAAGAGACCCCTTTTTGGGGTAGCGCTTATTTTGTGGTTATCGGCTGGTACTTAGTTGTCTCCTGCTGTTTGGGGGGGCGATGTGCCTGCCATACCCGATTTCATATTTTTTTCTGAATAATAATTTCTTAACTTACAGTTCACTCATACTATTAGCTTTATGATAGAATTAAATTCATGGATTTAAACCCATATTGGAATTGCCAGGATGTATCAATTGAGACCAGTTCCATGTTAAGAAGCACAGATGGAAATACAATCTCTTCATAGAAGCTTTCACACCAAACATGTGTCCATAAATGCCATTCCTGTGGTGAGATGGTCAGGTCCAAAAGAAATTGCAGTAGGGAAGAGGACCATCAGGTGGGATCGCACATCAATTGAAAATAGATTGTCCAGAACGAGGTTACCCACAAATGGATGTTAAACGGGCCGGTGTCCATCAGTAGGACTCGACATAGATTAGAAACCATCATTTCGATCCATAACTCGCACACAGGAAAAAATTCTTCTAGGTATTATTCAAAGGACCCACATTGGTCTTGGATCATACGAACAATTCTCTGAAATCAAGAGAATTTGCTTTGAGTTATCAGTGTTATTTGAGGATCCGGGACGTATATGAAAACTGGTACTTTCTAATGGTCTGTCACGTTGTCCTAGAAAGGGCATGTACATTGGGCACATTTATTTCACCTATTAGTATTGACCCATAGGCCTCATCGTACGTGGTCTGACACAAAGAGGTTTTTTTAAGTGTGGAGGACATCAGTGCCGCACATGTGATTTGCCTTGCCCATCTAAAACATTTCTCTCTGACAGTCACAACATCCAAAAGTTATAATATAAAGGGGCAGTTATCAACTGTATTCGACCCAACGTAGTGTTCTTGGCACAATGATACCCTCATCTGTAACTTATATTACGTGGGAAGCACTACTAGGAAGATTAAGGTACGCTTCCTAGAAACCGTCATGATATAACTATATGTCTGATAAGGAATAGATCTCTATTCTATCTATCACTTAGAGAAATGCGAGGATTCAAACTTCAGAGGCTAAAGTAATTGGATTGTGAAAAAATAAAACACCAATCCGGGGGGGGCGATATAAGAAAGGCGCACTACAAGTAGGAGAGGCCTTTTGGATGTCCTTACTTTAAATACAACAGTTACCAGGGGGTCTTAACTTTGAAGGGAATTAATGTTCCTCTATTGAATTACTCATCAAAAGAGGGATTCAGAAAGGCTCTTCTTCTTATAACTAGTTGGATGTTCGCGGTTTCACAAGTGGTATATATTTTTCTATACTCATTTGTATTATTTCTGCACTTGTGTAAACTTTACGAGGTTGGTTTTGTAATCCTGTCATGCATGTCTCCGATATCCTTATGATGCCATTGCTATTCTTATGGTCTCTTTTGTTTTATCTTAGATTCACATCTGAACTGGCTTCCTTTAACAACTGGCTCCTCCCTTTCCTTTTTTTTTTTTTTTTTTTTCTCTCTGCCAGGTTTAAATGTATAGTAATTTTTTGGTTTCTGCTAGGAACACATTTCGTAGTATATTTATATTTTTTGTTTTATTTATGCAAGAACCGAGCCCAAACATCCTGCCGGGTCTGTACACAGATGACTGTAGTTTTTGTCTATTGCCGGCACATATTTTGTTACTATGATATATTTTTTATCGTAAATGCGCAGGACAGGCAGCTTAATATTTTTCTTTCTTAACTTCGGAGCTAAAGATGTATCTGAGCATGTCGGACAGCGTCATGCTATTGCCTGATTGGCACGCATGATTGTTGATAGCATGTCCGGATAAAGGCGTCTTCTCCTTTTTGTTGTGGTCTGAGACCGGGGCGTGCACAGTGTCGGATCACGGACAGCAATCCAGTAATCCACCAATGATGTTAGAATGTTATGGTGTATTGTAAGGGAGGTGGGTCAGTATGTTAGTACTATGCTCTTGACTAAGGGTTGTGCCTTACACCCGTAACGCGGTAAGCTAACTCGATGCTTTGAGGGGGATGTTGCACATGGGAATTGCTTGTAAGTTTATATTTACTCTAAATAAAAGGACTTAAGTTTTATTTTACTTCCATTGGCTGGTTTTAGCTGCATCAATCGTGTTTGCTAGTACTACTTGTACACAACGCCCTGGTCTATGGGTGAATTGCGTGAGGTCCAAACAAATGAGGGCTGGATTATGTTGGGGGTGAGCTGACCTTTTGCTGTTTTTGACTGTTGCTGTCTATTTGGAGTCCGTGGCCGTGCTCACATACCAGCTGATCACATAAGCATTCCATTGTGCCTTTAATCGAAAGTGCTTGAATATGACTGAATCCATTAGAGCAGGCACAAAAAAGCCCAGATGGTCTTACAAAATGCAAATAGCGCTTCACCTCAATTACCGGAATCTTCTTGAATGTGAATGAACTGGATAAAAACTACGTAGCACTAAGTAATCGCGGTTATGGTGGGATTCACCACCCTGGAGAATTACATCCAACGAGAAATGATCCCTCAAGGGGATTACGAATTAAAAAAATTTCCACGTCGGTTTTCTCTGTCGGAGTTCACAGTAGAATGGATTGGGATCTCAAGTTCTGCTTCCTGAAATTGATGGTCTATGATCGTTTTAACATGAAAATATATCAAAGATGCAATCAAAATAGCACAAAGATAATGGAGAACATCAAAGCTAATTTGCCAAATCTATGATGATCACACGCAACTAGAGGCGTACCGTTATCTAAGATGGAGGCCAGTCGAGGGAAATTGGATGACTCATTATGGAGGTCAAGTAAGTTCCAAGTTCCTGAGAATTCTTTCAGGACTATCGAATAATGCTGTATATGACTGGAGCTACGTGGAAGGTTTGATTCTAACACTCACAGGTCTACATTCTGAAACGAAGATTCTAAGGCAATATTAAAAGCGGTTTTATCAGAGAGATGTAAGTTTTTTGGGTCTACCATTTCTGGCTCACAAAACTGATAATAACCGAGATTCTGGATGATGATCTATCTAGGGTGTTCAGTATGGAAATCCACTCCTCTTATTATACCGTCAAAAAAAGAATAAAGTAACAAGAAGAATACAAACAAAACGGCGCGACGCAGGGGAGGGAGGAAGCACAGAAGAAAATGTGAAGAGAAAAGATTCGCGGAATTAACAACTGCGGAGGGATCTGGACATTATAAACTGTACTTCTGTACAGCTGACGAAGTCTCCATGTGAAAAGTGTTATCCTTAGGACTAAATTTTTGTCTCAGGTTCACAAATTTTGAAAATTTTTCTGCTATTTCAAGGACGAGGTTAAACCAAGTTTGTCCGGACATTGACCCCTGAAACGCCATTTTTTCCAATGGTTCATGATTGAATCAGTGTTGTAATATACCATCTGAGGTTGATACAGGCACACAATTAGAATTTAAGATTTAACCTGCTAGTGAGCAATGCAATCATACCTTGCTGGATTTACAGGTTCAGCCATTGCAGCGCGATTACTTGCGTTATGACTGATATTGTTTTTCCTACCTCCAAACCCAGATTCTACCCGGTCTGTTCCCGTACCCCTGCCATGGATAGATTTCTTTCTTGTAGATATGAGACTTAAATGTCTATCAGATAGTTACATTCTGGCCAAAATTTAGTACCTTAAACCAGTAGATGAAGTAGGGCATGGAGGGAATTGAGAAATAATCCAGAGCTGACTATAAAATGGCAGACAAAGGGGCGGGACCGTTGTCCTCTTATGGACAAAAACACTCATATGGTGCACGTATCCAAGTAATGTTATCGTTACTGCAGACACTATCGCAGGATGAAACGCGATCTAATCCCCATGAATTAAAAACCGCAATTAATTAATTCTTTTTGAGGAGATGGCTTGGGATCGGAGCTGTAGCCAGTCACTAAAAACAGGTGGATTATATTTTTGTAGGAACATCATGTAATGCCTATTTTGTACGGACTTCCATAAGGTCCTATTAAGGACTGTGTCCAACCTACCAAGAGGACCTATTGTCTCGGGCATAGTTCCCTCCTGGAAAGGCTGTGCCAATGGTGGATGGCGGTCCTTAAGCCTTTAGTTGGTGATGCGCCACTGGTTACTTAAGGGGACAAAAGGAAGTCTTGATAGGTTTGGTACACATCAGATGGGGATCCTGAAAGAATAATTGTCTGGCTCACATGTGATGTGGAAGCTTTTATATTCCAGCAATTTCACTTGTCCGGTAGGCCTATGGCTGCCCTCAAGGTTTCATTTCTCACGCTATACAGATTATACGGAAGAGGTCTCCGAGTATATTGTAAACAAGTGGCTGTATTTCTGATATGAATCATACTTTTATGATGTTAATCGGGTATATTTTTCTTAAGTTTAGAGGGGTCTCTAAGGGGGCCAAGTTATCGCTCCACCATCCAGTGGCCAATTTGACCCGCATGGGCTTCGGTGGGAGGCATCTAGTATTAGTCTATTGCCTCCGAGAACCCTTTTGGAGACTCTATTGTTGTGGTATGGCTGGATACATACGAATGACCTCCTGTTTATATGGGGGGGCACGATTGTGCCTGCAGTACACGATTTCATATTTTATTTCTGAATAATAATATCTTCAAAAACTTACAGTTCAACTCATACTATTAGCTTGACTAGAATTACATGTGCCTGGATGAGGATTTAGACCTGCTCTTTGATATGGATTGCCAGAGATGTGTATTCAGTCATTGAGTGAGCGCCTAGATGTCCATCGTGTGTAAGGGAGCCAGGGCTGGAGTGTATAACATATCTTTCGCGCTTTGTTCAAGAAGGCGTTTCACCACAAAAACACTGTACAGTTAAGCCATTCCTGTAGGTGATTGGTCAGGTCCAAAAAAATTGCAGTAGGGAAGGGACCTCAGGGGGGAACGCACATTCATATTGAAAATTGATTGTCCAGAAGAGGAGATACCCACAATGGATGTTAAAACGGGCCGGTGTCATAGTAGACTCGAAAGATAGGAAACCATTTTGATACACTCGCACACAAGAAAATATTTCTTCGAGGTATATTCAAAGACCACATTGGTCTTGGATCATACTCACAATTCTCTGAAATCAAGAGAATTTGCTTGAAGTATCTACCAGTGTATTTGTGGATCAGACGTTAGAATAGAAATTGGTACACTTTTCTAATGCGCTGTCACGTTGTCCTAGAAGGGCATGTACAATTGGGGCAACTTAATTTCACCTAATCTAGTATTTGACCCTTTAGGCCCCAACTGTTACAGGGGCTGAGCACAATGGGGTTCTTTTTATGTGTGGAGAGACATCAGTGACGCACATGTGAGTTTGCCTTGCCACTAATAACATCTTGTCTGACAGGTTCACAGACTCCAAAAGTTATATTAAAGGGCATTTATCAACTGTAAGTCGGACCACGTAGTGTTCTTGGCACAATGAACACCTCTGTATAATTATTTTTCTGGAAGAAACTATAGGTAGATTTTAAGGTACGCTTACTAGAACAGGTCAGAATGATTATTACTTAATATGTCTGTACAGGAATAGGATCTAATTATCCAATCACTTTCGGAAATGCATATGATTCAAACTTAGAGGGCTAAAAGTAATTGGGATTGTGAAAAATTCATACCACAATCCGGGGGGGAGATATAGAAAGGCATACACGATAGAGTGGCCTTTTGGATCCTTACTTTTAATAAACAGTACCAGGGGGTCTTATCTAGAAGGAGTTATTGTTCCACTATTGAATTCTACTCATCAAAAAAGAGGGGATTCCAAAGGGCTCTCTCTTCTATATGTTGGATGTTCGGTTTCCAAGTGTATTTATTTATCTATTAATTTTGTATTCTTTCCTGCACTTGTGTAACTTTACAAGGTTGGTTTTTTGTAATCCTGTATGTCTTGTCTCCGATACTTATGAGGCCCTCCTTGCTGATTCTTGAGGTCTCTTTGGTTTATCTTAGGTTTGTATTCTGAACTCGGCTTCCTTTAACAACTTGGCCTCCCTTCATCTTTTTTTTTTTTTTTTTTTTTTTTTTTTTTTTTCTCTTCGTGACAGGTTTAAATGTATTGTATCTTTTTTCTGATAGAACACGAGTTTTACTGTATTATATTTTTTGTTTTATTAGATGACGCACAAGATCGCAGCCCGCGCAAACATCTGCCGGGTTCTTGTACATACTGTAATTTTTATGTCATTGACGGCACAATATTTTGTATTATTTGCATATATTTTTTTATCTAATGCGCAGGAACAGTAATATTTTCTTTCTTAACTCCGGACAAAGATGATCTGGCCGACCGGGACACGCGTCTGCTATGCCTGAATTTGGGCCGCAGATTGTTGATACGCATTCCGGATACGGGGCTTTTCCCCAATTTTGTTGGGGTTCAGAGACCGTGGGCGTGCACAGGTTCGGAGGGCAATTGGGTAATCCACCAATGATTTTAGAAGTTTATGGTTTTTAAAGGGGGTGGGTTCGTATTTAGTAGCATGACTAAGGTGTGCTTACACCCAAACGCGTAAGCAAAAACCCGATGCTTTGGGGGGATGTTGCACAGGGGAATGCTTGAAAGTTTATTTTTTCTCTAAATAAAAGGACTAAGTTTTTTTATATTTCCCATTGGTGGTTTCGCTGCATCCATCGTGTTTGCTTACTACTTGGACCCCCCCGGGACCTGGGGTAAGGGCGTGCTGGAAAACCACTGAGGCTGGTTTTTGTTGGGGTAGCTGACCTTTGTTTTTTTTTTCCCAAAATGTATGAACCTTTCTTTCAGGTCACATAAGGCGCAGTAGTCCCAAGCGACAAGTCTGGCTCAGGCAAACCCCTTAATTGGTCGGGCTGTTCAACTTAATGCCCATTTTGGGCGTCAAAGAAACAAAAATTTTTAACCCACAAAAGTGATCACACGGCCACAGAACCCCCAAAATTTTTGGCCCCTGAATCGTCGTTCAACATTTTTAAAGACAGGTCTACCACAGCTTTTTGGCTCAAAGTACACCAAAAACTGTTGCACCCCCCTTTCAAAATTTTGCTCTTGTAGGGCCCTTAAAGGGCACACAGGTTTCTGGTTACCGGTTACCTGCCTAACTCGTTATCGTTTAGTGAGAGAGCAAAAGTGATTCACCATGGAAAAGGGCTCATCTTTTGAAACTAAATTATCTCAAACAAGAATCAGATAAGCAATTTTTTTTAAAGGCCTCACGCAATTTACCTTTAATTTTTACTGAAGAGAAACTTCCTGTATTTTCAGTATAATGGTCAGCTACTTACAGAGAAACAAAATGCTAATCACTGCTTAGAAACACCCACAGCCTGAGGAGCGAGTGTAAAATTTTGTTTGAACCCCAGTAAACACCCAGTGAGAGAACCCTTTTTTGTTTTTTGCTTTATTTTAGAATTTGTTTTACTGATCTTTTTTAATCCATAAACATATAATTTTGCACTTTTAAGTGATTGATTAACATATTGTAAATCAGATTAAAAGGGGTTGATGTATGATAAAAAAAGTAATAATAAGGCAAATAATATATCAATACTCTTTATCTTTTGGGGGGGGGGGGGGGATAAAGCATTATCCATTGTTATTTCGTTTTTTTAACTTGTTGTTTCAATAACAATTTAACTTTTTGTTCGGGCTGTAAAAATATTGCATCAAAAATTTTACTAAAATAAAGCCAATATTTATGAAAAAGAGGGGTTTTCACTTTTTTTCCCTGGCTTTTTTTATATAATTTTTTAAAATTTGTTAAATAATTGTTTACCCCAACGACATCAAAACAATCTTTTGTATTCCTCAAAATCTTTGGTAAATTTACTTACATAGCCAAAACATTATTACTTTTGATTATAAAATACCAAAAATTTTAGTTTTATGTTTTTATGTAAAAATTTTTTTTTTTTTTCACTGTTCGGTTTGGCGATTGCGTTCCGGGGTGCTATCTGTGACAAAAAGTCCCACCCCCCTCCGTTGAAACATTAGATTCCACATTTCTTTTAATTTAAAATAAAAAGGGTTTTAAATTTCCCGGGATCAAGTCACCCAGGTATTAACAGCTGGGGGCCCTGCTGGATTTAAGGCACGTGCATCCACATGATTATCTTTGTAGACAGAATATACAAACTGAGGATTTAGAAGGAATAAAAGTATAACTAAGCATTTCTGCCTGCTTAAAAATATTAAAGTTTGGGTCCTTAAAAGGGGTTCAATGATATCAATTGTTTTGATAGGCCCTATGTTGCCAAAAAACATTCCTAACATCACTACAACCGGGAAGCTGAAAATCAATATGCACATTTTAACCCATCCACAAAATGCAACTAAAATACTTGAAAATTTACAAATTAAATACTGGGAGCCTTTTTCTGGTTTTTCCATTTCTTTTTTTTAAAAAGACAAAGTGAATCACAGTTTGATACACTTTTGCATCCCACTGTTGGCTTTCGTTTCCTTTTTTTTTCTGCACTTTAACTACTCCCTTCCCCTTTTTTAGCTTGGTACTCAGGACAACCTCTTCCCTTAGCCTGCTAAAAATACTCTAGTCCCACACCCCCAATAAATTAAGCAAAAGCACTATGAGAAAGGGTGTTTTTATGGGAAACGTAGTTGACCATGATTACATACTTGTTTTGGGGATTTATTAGGCACCGATTAATAAAAGCATCACCTCTGCACTTCCCCGGGAAAAAAATTATCCCCAGTTTTTTTACTACACAGGTCCCATTACAAAACCCCTTTTTAAACCATTAAGTATACTGTTAAAAAATTTTTTTCCCTCTAGTTTTTAAGAAAGAAAAACACCATTAATATCTTAAAATACCTAACCTTTACAAATTTATTTTTAAAAACAAACTTAAATTAAAATTATGTAAATGGCATGCCATTTCAAAGTTTTGATAAACCACGGGAAATAAGTGCAGCTTAAATGGCACTCTTATTATGTATTTGGCAAGGTTTTTTTGTGAATCAAGCACAAATTAAAAGAAACTTTGGAATTTTACAGATTCTGGGAAACCCAAGGGTAAAAAAAATTTACAAGGTTGTTGACAGAAGCCTTTTTTGCAAAAATTGAAAGTTAGAAAAATTTTTGAAACTTATAAAATAAATTTTTAAAAAATTTTCCAATTTTAATAGTGGTACTACTTTAAGCCAGGCTACATGGCAATTTGAACTATGCAATGTTTTTTGTGAGCACAGGTTGAGCACCTTAATACAAATTACATTTCCTGCATTTGAGTTTGTCATCCTATTCCCTAAAGCTACAATTGGGGAACATTCAAAAAAGACTCTCCAGCCAATTTAATCCCTTAATGAGTTTATTGACAGCTGAATAAAAAAACATCAAAAATCGGGGTATGGTATACCTTGATAGTATAATTGAGCGCCTAATCTAGGCGTAGCAAAAAATAGGGGCTTTCAATCTTTCTAGCATATTTGAGGCCCCATTTGGCGCATTCAAATGTTCATTCTGGAATTTTAAAGCGCCCATTTTGGGGTTTAAAAGTTATTTTTAAGAGAAAGTACTCAACATTTTTTGGGACAAATAACAAAAAAAAATGCGTCCAATAGGAAAATCACCCTAATTTTACAAATTAAAAAGTTGGTGGGGGGGAAATCCCAATACAAACAAATTTTAAAAAGCAAAGTCAATTAGGGAACATACAATAATTTCAACCAGTTCAAATAAAAATTTAAATTTATTGACTGTTTGTGATAAATAGGGTAAGCAAGAGTGTGATGCAAAACATTTGGAGGGAATACCCTGAGTAAGTTCAATCCCCAACAAGGGGAACCATAAATGAAAAAAACCTAGAGGTTTTTTTACTTGTTTTGTTGTGTTTTTGGGTGCAGTTGGGGCAAGTTCTCAAAAAAACGTTCGGTGACTTCCCGAAATTTCCCTTTAAAAATTCATTCGGTCTGAATACTTCGGGCCGAATCCGTTTAAAAAACAGCTATTTCCAGGGTGCAGCAGAGCCTGCAGGGTGCGCTGTATAAACGATGTGCCATACTTAAATATTCAGAGGAAGCTTGGTTTGACCTTCATACAATCGTTGTGTTTTAGTATGACACGCAATGACGGCCGCTGCTTCTTTAGAATCGTTCCACTTTAAAATTCCCTGGCACTAAGAGGCAAAACTGACCAGAAACTGAAGCGGGGAATGTAGCCTGATAAAGTCATGCCAGCGAAAGCTGGAAAAAAACAAGCACTGAGGCCAAGTGGCAACCTCGGTGTCACGGATTGCCCCAGCGACCCTCGTCCCGGGTCGCAGCGCATCCGTGCCCGACTCCAGCCGGCGCCCCGCCCGCACACTCGGTCCGGGGTCCGCTCATCCTGCTGCCCGTTCACAGTAACTTTTTTAACCCGGCCCTCGCTCTGCCCCGTCCGTCTCGGTCTCTCGCGTGCGCCGCGCCCGCCCTTAGGGATGCTGCGCGCGCCGAGAGTCTGAGATTAAGGGACAGTGCGCTCGTAATTTGGCCATTGCCGGGCAATGCTCCTAGTTTTACAAGTCCCAGCCTTCTTCCAGTGGCCTTGCCGGATCTTTAGTGCACATGCCTATTGGGCAAAGCGCTCCAGAAAGCCTTGTCAGCCTACCGTGTACACAGACCTTTTGCTTCTACGATTTACCCGACACAGAGTCCTTGCCGCCTGCCCTGACCTTTCTACGCCCTGTCTACGTTCACAGCCGTCTGCCCTGCCTTCTAGCCTGTCCCCTCGACTACGAGCTTGCCTGCCGTTCCTGTACTGTACCCTTGGCCGCCACCGCCGACAAGCCCCGCCAGTGGTAGTGACCTGGTGGACTCCCGCCGCAGCAGAGTCCATCCCGCTTTCGGCGGGCTCAGTGTGAATACCGGGACCCACTTAGACCCACTCCTGGTGTGGGCTTTACGCCATCGCCTGCGGTGGTCCAGCGGATCCACCTCAAGACCGTTTACTAAAAAAAAAAAAAAAAAAATTGTAAAAAAAAAAGTATAATAAAAAAAACATGTTAAGTTGTGTATTAATGTAAAAAAAATTTAAGTTTAAAAAAAAAAAAAAAAAAAAAAACTAATTACCACCGTATTCAGGACTGATACCACGTGACCCTTACGGAGTTGTAAACTATAGAGTGTGCCCCCCCCCCAAGAAATACCCACCCCGACCCCTCTCCCCCCATTAAACCCTACACCCCCCCCCCCCCCTTCACACCCCCCTCCCCCCCCACCCCCCCTTACACCGCAAAGACCCCCCTCCACCCCCCGAAAGCACCCCCCGTTCTCACTACAACAGACCCCCCAACCCGCTCTGAGTCACTACCATGTGAACCCCCACCCAACTCCCCCCACCCCCCCGGCTCTGACCATATTGTTCGGAAAAGAACCCCCCCCCCCTACAATCAGAGGACCCTTCACCCCCCCCCCCACCCCCATCACCCCCCCCAAGTAAAACCACCCCCCCCCCCCCCCCTGTACACCCCCCCCGCGCCAGGCACCCCCCCCACCCAGACCCCCCCCTATAACTCATAATGGTAAATAGCACTATTAGCCAACCCCCCCCCTAACGAAAATAAATAAAAAAAATATCGAATATAATACCATCAAAAGGAAACTAAATAACCCCAACCCCCACCGCGATAAACCCCCCTCTACCCATAACCATACTCAGTACCCGACAGCTCCCGGCCCGGCACCCGAGCCACTGCTACCTTAGCCGCGCTACCTCCACATACACCCCCCCTACTGATTTCCCCCAATCAAAAACAGATCCCGCAGCACGCACCGACACGAGCACTCTCCTCCAAGGATTGCAGCCTCTCCATCGCCACTCAGCAGCAGCAGACGGCTGCAGGGTTCCTCCCGTGACCGTCTGCTACAGTTGGTCCGAAGCTCCGCCTGGCCCATGCCGACAAAGTTCGAACGGGGACTCTAAGGCCTGCAGGGGCTTCATCAGCCAGTGCTCCCTTCATGCTAAAACTTATGGCTGAGTCAGTTCCCTTCGAAAGATCCAAGGGTGGCCTTCGAGGTCAGTCTCCTCTCGGTAAAAGCCCTGCGGCCTGTAAGAAACTCCTCTCTGGGACCGAGGCTCCGTCACAGCTGACCCTGTGACATTTCTACAGGAATTCCGTAGTGTCTTCGAAGAGCCTGCCCGCGCTTCGTCTTCCGAGACCGCCCTGTTGAACCCTGCAACAAGTGGGGGGGAGGGGGGGGGGGAAAAAGGGGAAAAAAAGGGGAACGCCTCCGTGGGAGACTACGCAGTGCAGTCCGCACACTTGCATCGGAGCTGCTTGGACGATTCAGCGTTGTGCTCCACGTTCAGAAGGGTCTCTCCAGCCAGATAAGTCAATGCCCTCGCCGCCGGACCATACGTCTTCTTGTCATCGAGCTCATCCATTTATGGCTAACCGTAATTGATATCCGCTTCGCAAGAGACGTGAGAGCTCCGCAAGAGCAAGAGACCAGTCCTACCACAGAGCCGCCTGTCGCCCCCTGCTCCGTGTTTCTTCGGCCTCCCAGCCTCCTTCCCAGCCAGCCATGGAAGAGGCCATACCTGTGGATAGAGCCCACCTGACCCCGCAGGAACTTTGACCAACGCGTAAGGACACACCTATGTCTCTACTGATGGCAGCCCTTGAACATCTCCTCAGGGGTTTGCATACTCCGTCCGCGGGCGGCCGGGAGACGAGCGCGACCTAGGCTACGTGGGTATAGGCATCCCTAGGGGCGGTGCCAGTCCCTCTCCCCTCCCCCCCCGTCTGAACATACCCGTCTGGTCAGGCACAGGATGCTGGACCCCACTTTTCAGCTTCAGCATTCCTGGGACTCTGTTCGGCTGGGAACTTCTTGGACGCTGCCGTGTGACACAATCACCTCTTCCCGTGGTTCTCCTGGAGAGACCCCTAATATCCATCTCCCCGTCAGTGGGGAGATCCTCAGCGATCTGGTCGTTTACCGTACGGAGCCTACTGTTTTCCTTCAAATTGAGGCACGCATAAAGAAGAGACTGTCATTCTATTGTTACCCCGGTCTCACCCGCCCATCCTATTGGGTCTTCCGTGGCTGCTGCAACAAGCCCGTGCTTGAACTGCAGACGGGCGAAGTTGCTGATGGAGTCCAGAGTGTCGGTCTCATGCTGTTTGAGTGGCACCTCGCCCGGTGTCTTACCCGCTTCTCCGGTACCGTCTAAATCTCTAGCGGGTCTCCCCGCGTCATTATCAGTGAGTTTTCTGATGTCTTTTCCGAGAAGCCAGCGCAGAAGACCTTGGCCGCCACATCGTCCATAATGATTGCCCGATTGATTCTTCTCCCGGTACCAGCCCTCCTCGGGCAGAGTCCTACCCCTTAGTCCGTTCCCTGGAATACTCAAGCCATGTCTGTATTTCATCCGGGAAAATCTACAGAAAGGATTTATTCGAAAGTCCTCCTCTCACCGCGGGAGCAGATTCTTCCTTTGCTGAAAAGAAGGCGGACGGCTCCCTACGTCCCCTGCATTCGACTACCGGGGTCCTGAACAAGATCACGGTAAAGAACCGGTACCCTTTACCCCGTTGATCACGGAACTATCGACCGTCTACAGGGCCAAGGGTCTTTTCCAAGCTGGATCAAGAGGGCCTACACTTTGGTCCGGATCCGCAAGGGCGATGAGTGAAAACGGCCTTCAACACCAGAGACGGCCACTTCGAGTACCTGGTGATGCCCTTTCGGACTCTGTAATGCGCCTGCCTTCTCCAGAGTTCGTTAAACAGATGTCCTTCAGGATCTTCTCTATACCTGTGTCGTGGTCTACCTGACGACAGCCTGAATATACTCTCCTGATCTTGAGACCTCACCGCCTTCACGTCTCGCCAAGTGCTAAAGCGCCTACGTGTAATCACTTGTAGCCAAATTAGGGATGTTGCCTCTTCCATCAAGTCAGCCTTCCGTTCTGGGTTATATTATCTCGGACCAAGGGCTACGGATGGACCCAGCCAAGTTGTCCAGCCGTATGCAATGGCCACGCCCCAGTGGGCCTGCGGGCACATACAACGTTCCCTGGCTTCTGCAAACTTCTACTGGCAGTTTATTCCGCACTTCTCCAGGGCTGGTGGCTCCCACTGTGGCCCTTACGAGGAAAAACGCCAATCCACGTAGGCTGTCCTTCCGAGGCCGAGGAGCGTTCACCAAGCTAAAAACGGCCTTTGCCTCTGCGCCATCATGTCGCGGCCGGACCCAGCGAAACCCATCTCGCTTGAATAGATGGCCTCATCGGTACGGCGCTGGAGCAGTCCTCACGCAAAAAGGTCCCACAGGCAAAACAGTCACTCTGTGGCTTCTTTTTACTAAGACTTTCTCAACAGCGGAGAGGAATTACACCATTGTGAAGTCGGAATTATTAGCCATAAAACTGTGCCCTGGAAGATGCGATAATTTGCTGAAGGCCCGGCACCCCCATCTGTATCTTCTCGGATCATAAAAACCTCCAGTACCTCCAGACTGCCCAGCGACTTAATCCAACGTCAGGCGAGGTGGTCGCTTTTCTTCCTCCCCGCTTTAATTTTCAGATTCATTTCCGCCCTGCCGAGAAAAACGTGAAGGCAGATGCCCTCTCCCGTGCCTCCGACGTGGTGGGTGAAGAAGCGATCCCGAGAGCACATAATTCCTCCGGAACGCCTTATCGCCCGCAGCCCTGTCTTCCTCCGGAACGTCACCACCGTAGGCGTATCCTGAAGTGGGAGGTCACTGCTCTCTGGTGGCCGGTCACTCCGGTGCCCACAAAACGCTTTCTCCTTATATTTCCCGTACTATTGGTGCAGGACCTGCTAAGACGTTAAAGATGTTTCGTCCCAGGCTGTACCTCCTGTGCTCAGCAAAACAAAGGCTCCTCGCCCAAGCCGCAGGGCTTACTTGCACCCACTGCCATCCCGACGCAACCATGGTCTCACTTAGCGATGGACTCATAAACCGAGCCTACCCCCGTCGTCCGTAATACCGTTGTGTGGGTGGTGGTACAGACCGGTTCTCTAAAATGGCACATTTTGTCCCCTTGACAGTCATGCCTTCGGCCCGCGCCATGGCTTGAGCTATTTTTTCCTCCACATTTTCGTCCGCACGGTCTCCCTCTCCCAAAGTCATACCTCTGATCGTTGGGGTGCAGTTTGTTGTCTCTAAATTCTGGCGGGCCCTTTGCGCTAACCCAGGGTGAAGCTTGACTTCTCCTACGGCTTACCACCGCTCAGATGAATGGCCAGGTGGAGAGAGTGAATCAAAGTTCTGGGATGTTACCTGCGCCACGTCGTGTCTGCACGGCAAAATTACTGCGCCAACTTACTTCCTTGGGCGGAATTTATTATAATTTCCCTAGAGTCCCAGAGTCCCGCGGGTGCCTCCCCTTCTACGTGGTGGTTACGGCTTACATCCCCCGCACCTCTCCCGCTAGCCATCCTCATCCGATGTCCCAGCAGCTGACACTCTGGGTCCAGGACATAGGGACCGTTTGGTCCCTGACTCCGCCAATCCTGCTCCGTGCATCTGACCGCTGAAGTGCGCAGGCAGATAAAAAAAAGCCCTCCCCTGTCTTCTCCCCGGGTTGAAAAGGTGTGGCTGTCAGCACCGATATGTCCGCCTCAAAATCCCCTCCACAAACTGGGACCCCGCATTGTAGGCCCTTCGAGTGTCCTTAAGCAGCATAAACCCGTGGCCTATAAACTCCGGCCTTCCCTCCTACCATGCGTATCCCAACTCCTTTCATGTCTCGCTACTAAAACCTCTGGTCTTAATCGTTTCTCTCAGAAGGCAGTCCATCCTCCGTCTTGGCGATTGCCGCTAATGCTTTGTGTTCAAGAAATCCTGGGTATGAGGAGGAGACTAGAGGGAAACGTTTATTTTTCTAGTTGACACTGCGGATAGGGGTTCGGGCCCGAGGAAAGATCGAGGGAGCCGGAGGAGAACATCCTGAACACGAGCATTACTTCAGAAATTTCTCCATTCTAAAAGGAAGGGGGGACCCTAAGGGGGGGGGGGTTACATGTCACGCATGCCCCTGCGACCCTCGACCCGGGTTCGAATCGCATCCGTGCCCCGACTCCGAGCGGCGCCCCGTCCCGCACCTCGGTCCGGGGTCCGC
This sequence comes from Phyllomedusa bahiana, assembly GCA_025379985.1. NCBI lineage: Eukaryota > Metazoa > Chordata > Amphibia > Anura > Hylidae > Phyllomedusa > Phyllomedusa bahiana. The sequence continues at coordinate 48,839 of JAODAL010017642.1, forward strand.
TCATCCCGCTTCCCGGGTTCCCCAGTACTTACCCGGCCTCGCTCCTGCCCCGTCCGTCCTCGGCCTCTCGGCGTGCGCGGCGCTGCCCCATAGGGAGCGTCAGCGCGCCGTCAGTCGAGATTTAAGGGACAGTGCGCGCGTTAATTGGCCATTGCCGGGCACTGCACCTATTTTAGCCCAGCCCCTTCCCAGTTGCGCCTTTGCCGGATCTTTAGTGCACATGCCTATGTGGGAAAGCGTTCCAGAAAGCCTTCTTGCCTACCGTGTACCAGACCCTTTTGTCTTACGTTTACCGACCACGATCCTTGCCGCCTGCCCTGACCTCTGCCTGTCTACGTTCACTGAATCACAGCCGCCTGCCCTGACACTCTCATTGTGCCTGTCCCCGACTACGAGCCTGCCTGCCGTTCCTGTACCGCGTGACCCTTTGGCCGCCACCGCGAGGCAAGCCCCGCAGTGGTAGTGACCTGGTGGACTCCCGCCGCAGAAGTCCCATCCGCTTTGCGTCCGGGCATCTGTTGATTAACCGGGCCCTCTTAGACTCCACTCCCTGGTGTGGTGCTACGGCATCGCCTGCGGTGGTCCAGCGATCCACCTCAAGACCGTAACATCGGTGACAGAATGAGGAAGGTACGGCAGCAGCACAGCAGCATGAGGGTCAGAAGTGTCACAATGACAATTCGAGTTTGGCAAAAACAGGAGTAGGCCACAGAGTGGCAAAATGACCACAGTTGGTAGGTTATCTGGCAAGCAGCCACAGCAAAAGCATGAGCCAACAGTGGCACAATGACATACCTGGAGGTGGCAAAAAACAGGAGTAGGCCACGAGAGTGGCACAATGCCAGTGGGAAGGTCACGGCAGCATCCACAGCAGCAGCATGAGGTCAGACAGTGGCACCATGAGACAGTGTGTGGATTCACCGGCAGCAGCACAGCAGCAGCATAAGTCAGGCAGTAAGCACATGTAAACATTCCTGGAGTTTGCAAAACAGTAGTAGTCCACAGAGTGGGCACAATGGACAGAAAGTGGAGGTCACAGGCTGGCAAGCAGCAGAGGTCCAGAGAGTGGCACAGTGAAAATTTTGGGGTGGCAAAAACAGGAGTAAGCCACAGAGTGCACAATGACAGAGAGTGGAGGTCACGGCAGCAGCAGCATGAGGTCAGAGAGTGGCACAATGAAATTCTGGAGGTGGCAAAAACAGGAGTAGGCCACAGAGTGGCACAATGACTCAGTGTGGAGGTCACGGCAGCACCCACAGCAGCAGTATGAGGTCACAGTGGCACAATGACATATTCGGAGGTGGCAAAACAGTAGTAGGCCACAGAGAGGCACAGTGAACGAGAGTGGAGGTGACGGCAGCAACGGGCATGGGGTCAGAGAGTGGCACAATGACACAGTGTGGATGTCACGGCACCAGAAAACAGCAGCAGCAGCATGAGGCCATAGAGTGGCACAATGACAGAGTGTGGAGGTGGGTGGAAAATCCCCAGTCCGGGTAACGATGGTGGTAGGCACATGGAAAAACTGTCAGCAGATTTTGTGGCATCAGGTGGGTAGCGGCATAAGAATAGTGGCTGAGGCAGGTAGTTTGAACCCAAGACTCATTTCTCAAAGTTTGGGTGAGAGTCATGGTGATGTATTCTGACCCCTAAGGCATTGGTGTGTAGAAATCCTAGCCGATCCACGCCTGATTCATTTGACAAAGGTCAGTCGTTCCACTTTTCCCCGGGTTCTCCTTGGGGTAACGATGGCCCCCGCCGCACTGAGCACCCACTCTGATGCACACTATGGCCGGGCAGGACAGCTTCTCCACTGCAAACTCGGCAAGTTGCGGCCAAACATTCCACTTTGGCTGCCCAGTAGTCCAGCGGATCTTCTAACTGGGGTGGCAGAGTGCTGTCCAAGTAGGCCACCACCTGTTGGTCCCAGGGTCTGCTCAAGGTCCTGCTGCTGCTGCTGTTGCTGGTGACTGCCCTCCCATAGGGGGTGGAAGGAAGCTGTCATCAGTGACTCCAGACTTAGGTTGCTGCTGATGGAGCTGGTACTGCTCCTCCCCACCCACCTTCCCCAGCAGCCGCGGCAGTAGTACGTGAGCGCTGAAGAACCCCCTGGTCAGACCTGTCAGAGGAGGGACGATGCCGCACATAGGCAGCGGCCAACTGACTACGAAGGATATCCCTATAGTTTGTCCTCACTCTCAGCAGCTGGAAAAAAGGTTCCGCAGTTTGACAACGTGGAGGAAAAAGCGCCGTCTCCTGTCCAAGTTGTTGGTGTGCCTGGGCAGGAAGCACATTCACCCAGTGGGCCGTAAAGGACATGTACTGGCCCTGACCATAGTTATAGCCCCAGACGTCCGCGCTGCCTGCACCTTGGAAAAAACCCGATAAGCTAAAGGGGACTGGTCCACCTTCTGTTCTACATATTATGAAGTGCTGGTACTGCCTTTTTGGAAAAGAAATTATGGCTTGGAACTTTCCATCTCGGCTCGGCAAAGCCATTAGTTTCTCTGAACGGTGCAGAGTCCACCATTTGGAAAGGGGGGACTGCAGTACCAACAACTTGGACAGCGCACGGTCAGCTTCTGCATCTTAGGATGGGGTTTGGGCGCATACTGTTGTCTCTTTGCAATCACTCGCTGAACGACTGCTGGCGCCATGTGTAATGAGGAGCACCCCATCTGAGCCACGTTTCTCCCAGGCCACCGGATGGTGAAAGCTGCATGTGTTGACGCAGGGCCGTGGTGCCAACGTTAGCTCCCCGGCCACGCTTTCCCCTTTTTGCCCACAAATTTTACATATACCCCTATTCGGCTCCTCGGTGTCTTAGCAAAGAACTGCCACACTGCTGAGGGAGCTGATTTTACCGCCAATGCTCTGCACGAGTGAAACTACCAAGGTGCCCCGCTGAGCCTGTGTCGCTACTTTTTTGGACCTGCGAAGCAGTTTTTCTACCCCCCTGGCCGCTTTGCTCCCGACCTCACTCTGTGCTACTCTGTGACTCCCAGCCACAAAACCCCCACTTGTGGCGCGCCGTTTGCCTGAGGCAAGCTAAAACCCCCCCCCTTCCCCTGATGATGAAAACCCCCTTTGTTTCCCCCGGGTCCCAAGTGCGGTGGGGCTAAAATCATCATCTTTTTGTGTTTCTCGTATCCCTGTTCCCCATCCCCCGGCCCGGTATGCAGACCCTGACCCCCCCAAACTTTGACCCCCTTTGCCCTCCCCCACATTTTATACTTTCCCGCCTACTGAAAAAAGCAGGGATTTTGGGCCCCTTTTTATTCGCTCCCAAAGTAGCTCGACTGCCCCCCCCCAAATTGTTCATCCTCCTTTATAGTGGGCTGACCCCAAGACCCATAGAAAACCTCTGGCAAAGGGGAAGGAGGGAAAACCAGAGGGGGGTTAAAGGCCCGGGTGAGGGCCGCTGACCCGTTGGGCCAGGAACTAAGGGTTGTGTTTGACGTTCCCACCGACTCTTGGCTGGGGGGGGGTTCAGATGTCATTGGGGGGAAAAGGGGAATGATGGGTAAACCCCAATCAAAACCCAAATTGGGGATTGCTGAACAACACCCCCGGCCGAAAAGATGACAGGGGTTTTTTGGGGCCTCACCTTTTTAAACCCCCCTCTGCGATGTCCCCTTGCTGGGGCTGGCCCTGGGCCTGCCCCGGGAAAATTTTGGGTGCCACTGCAACTGAAAGGTGAAGAGCCTCCCCCTCTCGTTGACAAAAGTTTTTTTTTCAAAAAAGTATAGACACTGTTTAAATTAAGAATCTGTATATGATAAATTACACCCTGTATTTGACCCCAAATAAACCCCAGTAACAAGTTTGGGTTTAATTTTTGGGTTTAAAATTGGGGGCCCGCCCAAAAAATTGACCGGGAAAAATTTTTTCTTGTAGTCCCCTTTTAAAAAAAACCTCTGTTTTTTAAACTGAATAAAAAAAGCACAAAATTTTTAAAATTAAAACCTTGGTTATAAAATTATGCTACAGGAAAATGTCTTTTTTGGGCGGTAAAAAAAGAACGTTTCTTTAGTGACCACAAACAGCAAACAAGGGGCCTTAATTAACCCCGGATGAAAATTGCACAAAAAAAAAATGCTGCCAAAAATTTCCCAGTTTGTAGTGTTTTTTAAAATGGGTTTTAATTTAGGGTACGAACAACAGAAAAAAATTGAAATTTAAACCTTCGTTTATAAATTTAAAAGGGCTACGGCCAAAATGTTTTTCCCCTTTGGTGGTTAAAAAGAACTTTTCTTTTTGTGACCAACACGGGAAAAAAGTTTAATTTAACCCCCTGGATTAAATTGCGCAAAAAAAAATGAAAAGGAAAACCCAAAAAAATTACCAGCTTTGTACGTTTTAAAAAATGGTGTGTTTTTTAGGGAAACGGGAACAACAAAAAAAATTTTTAATTTTAACCCTTTCTTTTAAAATTATGCTATGGGCAAATTTGCTTCTTTGGCAGTGAAAAAGAACTTTTCTTTTAGTAACCACAACCAAAACAAAACCTTTTTAAAAAAAAATTTAACCCTTTAAAAAAAAAAAAAAAAAAAATTTAAAAAAAAAAAAAAAAAAAAAAAAAAAAAAAAAAGTTATGAAAAAGAAATGAGCAAAAAAAATTTAAAGTTTTTAATTTTGGAAATTTTTAAAAATGCTGTTTCTTTAAATAAAATAAACGGGAAACAGGCTTAGAAAAACATTTGGGGAATTAATTTTGCTGTGAGGAGAAAAGAATTAAAATGATATCAGTGCTTTGGGAGGGACACTGGACTTCATTTTCAATCCCCCACAAAATCAAAATTTGAACGTAAGAGAACCCATTTCCCCTGAGAAAAGCTGTCCCAACCCCCCTAAAATCGCTGTAAAAAAATGAGTTTTTTTAAGTATCAGCTACCATAAGAAACCGCAGCAGCATTCCCTATAAAGTACATTGGACCCAAAATAAGCCCCCAGCGTCCCCCCCATATTTTTCTTTTTTGGGCCCTCACAGAACCCCCCCGGGCCCCGGGATTGGCTTCATCTTTGCACTGTCATGTAGGTTTATCCCTTTTTCTTCCCCCCAAGTTTTTCCCCCATGAAAACGCCATTTTCTCCCCACCATTTTAATCAATCAAAAGACGCTTCTTTCCCCCGCGAAGTCCCCCAAATTCTACTTCGTTCAGAACCGTTTTTTTCCCTTAAATTCTAAACAAATTTCCACTTTGTTAGAATAAATTCCCCATCTCAGTATTTTTCACTGCAGTGAAACTGTCTTTATTAACAGTGAGCTCCTTTTAATTTCCTAAATTATTTATAAAGGTGTTGGAAGTGAGTAATCAATGATTGTGATTGTGGTCCACAAAATTTTAAGCACAATAATTGATTATGTACTTGAAAAAACTGAAAGGGGTTTGCTGAAATTTAAAGGCGTTTTTTGTGGTGTGTTTTACTGCAAAAAAAAAAAAACTGTACAAAAATGTAAACAACACTTTACCATGTGAAAGCACCCAAAGGATCTTTTTTTCCCACTGAATTTTCCCCTAACCTTTTCCCTGACATCTTGCCATGACCCCAAAGGGGAACCTTTTCCCTATTTATGAAAAGAAAACTAACCCTAAAGAAAATCCTAATTTACAATTATCCTAAACACAGTAAGTGTTTTAAACCCAAGACTTCTTAGGCAGAGCCAGAAAAAAACTTTTTCAAACACAAAAACTGAGATTCCCCAAGGAATACAAAAAACTCAGACAGAGCAAAGTGGGTGGAAAAAAAAGCAACTTGGGGAATAGAAATGAATCAAAAAAGTTAGCAAAACTAAAGGAAAAAAATTCAAGACCGGAAACCACTCAAAAAAAAACACTATTAAACCCCAGGTTTTCCCAACCCAAGCTTACTAGAAAAAAACAAATTTCATAGACATAGGTTAAAATAAGGTTATAGGGAATAGTGATTATTGTTTTTTGGAAAGGGTTACCCCCTTTTAAATTTTTGCTATAAAAAGTGGGAAAAAATTATTGTTTATTTTTCTGAATTTTTTATTAAAATGAATGGTGTAATTTTTAAATATAAAATAATTTAAAAGACCCGGATTGTTTTTGAAATGTGAAATTTTGGGGAAAGTAATAATAAAAAAGTGTTAGGTCCCCCCCTAACCAAAAAAAAAGTTTTTTTTTCCCTGCCCTGGGTGGGGAATTTTATGGGAAAAAAAATTTAAATGTTTTTAATTGGGAATTTTCATACCTAGAAATTTTCCCAAAAAAAATAACAAAAAGGTCAAATTTCCCCTGGATATATTTACACCCGCCCTAGTCAAGACTCAATTTTACACCCCCTTTTGGGGATGTTATAGCATTTTTGTTTTTGTTTGGGAGCTAAAATGACTTGGTTCACTTGTTCCCCCTAAAAAAAAAAAAAAAAAAAAAAAAAATTAACTCTTACCAAGTTTCTACCCACGGGAAATTTTTTTTGGATTACCAGCAAGTTTGGGGGATGCTGGATACAGAGTTTTTACAGATCACATAAAAAAATTCCCGCCCCATAAAATGAAAAAAATTTATTTTGAAATGTTTTTTATGGGGTTTCCCCCAAATGTTTGGATGTTTCAACTGGGGGTCTTTAGTCCCCCTTTTTTTTTTGCAACCAATACAAAGTCAGAAAGTCATCTTTTTCATTTTTCATGGCCACACCAATAAAAGCCAACATAATTAAGCCAAGTTGGGTTAGTATTTTTATCTAAAGAGAAAGTTTGGGGGGTAGTAGGTTGCCAATAATTGGTGTTCTCTGTGAAAAAACACCCCAAATCCTAAATTTAAAAAACTATTTTTGGGCCCAAAAAATTGTCACTCAATTTTGGGTGACTACATGTTTATTTTTAAAGGGTTTAAAATAAAAAACTGGAACATTATCCAATCTTTGATTCATACTATTTCTGCCCCCATTTACAAATGCGTGCTGGCAACCTAACACACGCATGTGTCATTAACCACCATATGTTTTGTCCAAAGGGGCCCTGAATTTTGAACCCTTGCCTTGAACTTCTCTGCATGAATGATGACTTCACAGTTGCAGTCATTTTATTGCCCACCATTTTCTGTGGGAGGGGGTGTGGGGCCCGGGTCTTTTTTTCCTTAAAGGGCCACTGCCCCAATTTCCTTTTTCTGCTTCAGCCCATCACTGTCCACCTGTGATGTCTGTGGCCCAAACTTTGTGGGGTTGTTCCTCCCCGGATTGGTTTTTTTAGTGCTAATTGTTTCCCGGTTTTTCCATACTTTGGCTTTTGTATTCAGTAGGAAAACAACACATCCAAAAAAACAAATTAAAAAAGAACTCATTTAATAACCCTTATTTTTTACCCCTTCCCCTTTCAGATATTTTTTTTATAAGGAAGTCAGTGTCATAAGTTTTACTTGGTGTGTATATAAGGTGGGGTGATAGGCAAAGTTACCGGTTTCCTTTTACTTTATTGCTGTTGTTTAAATGGGAAAAGGGTTATTTATAAGCTGCAAAAAAAATTAAACATTGGTTTTTTGGGTTTAAGACTGGTAGTTTTTTTCTAAAATGCATATTGTGAACTGTTCATATGTTGCTGTGGTGAAAGTGTATTGTGGGTGGGGCAAAGGACATCATTGGAAAAAGTATTTGGGGAAACTGCAGAGCACCACATTAAAATTTTTTTGCAAAAGGTGAATTTTTAGCTATAATGGGGGCACAAAAGGGAGACTGACACACTAAAATGCCGATGGGTGTCCCAAAACAAACAGCTCAGGCACCCTTCCCTATGGGGCTTGAAGGGAATGGATTTTTAATAACCCCTTTTTACAAAAAATGCCCTCGGCAGAAAAAACCTCAATTTTGATGGCAGTATGTTTCGGAGTTGGGAAAAAAGGGGGGGTTTTTTAATGAGTTACGTCTTCTGCTTATTTGAATGGGTTTGGAAAGTTTTCCAAAAGGCGAGAAACATCGGAAACGGAAAAAATTCCCTGCAACCACTGCTCGAAGAACACAAATGGTTTTGGCAGGGGTTTTGTTCCCCCAAAATTTTTTGGGTTTATTTTCTTTGGCCATTCATCCATGTTTATGGCACTTCCAAACTTTTTTGACTAGAAATTTAAATTAAAGCACTTGGTTGTCCCCAATATTAGCTGGTGGCAAAAAAGTTTTGGGTTCGACTGTACTGTATATATCTTGCATCTTAATCACTTGTTCTTTTGAAAACACTTTTTCCCCCCCAGACACCCCCCATTTCCCCGGGGAAAAAATCAAAATTTTATTCAGTGGGCCTTTTCCCGGATTTAGGCGCTAAATAAATTCAAGGACTCAGCTGAGTTTAAAACTTGTTGGGCCCTTAAACAACTTTTTGGGTGTTTTAAACTTTCAAACCCATAATTTAATAGGCAGGAGCATTTTGCCCCTATATAAATTTAAAAATTTTTGTTCGCTTGGTTGTTTATGCAGCAGCTAACGTGGCAATTTTAGATTTTTTTTTTGCATAAAATGTTAAATAGGCATCTTTGGTTTAACTTAGGTTTTAGGTAATTAGGTAAAAAAATATTTTCAAGACTACATGAGAAGTTAAAATCACAGAAAAAAATTCCATATTTACTGCTATAGAGGCAGGATAAAAATTCATTTCCACTAGGGGGCAGTAAAAGCTCCAGTGCTACATATGAGGCAGGTTAAAATCCATTTTCAGTAGGAGACGATAAAAGCCCCAGAACTACATATGAGAAGCTGCACAGGTGCAGAATACTGATGAACAAATGCTCGCACACTTGCTATCTATTAGGGAGCAATAGCCTAGTACATAACTGTACATAAGATAAGAGCCAGTTCACACCAGCATGTAGAAGAGTCAAAGTACCATACTGGGGAGCTTGCTCAAGTGCAAAATTACTGGTGAACAACAACTCACACACCTACTATCCATGAGGCGGGTGATTGCAAGTTTTACCATTGCATATTAATAAGGCTGATAAAGGGTGCCAGTCATACAGTTAAGTATAGCGCACCATGCTAGCTTACAACCTATTAGTAACGCCCATACTGTGCAACTGAATGGGTTGCCCAGCATTCTCCAAGTGCACAGCACACAATACTGACACCCCATGCTCCTCAGTATCACAGGGCCAGACTGCATACTGAAAAAATATCAAACATGAGATATTGGGTGATATTTTGGCCTATATGTGCAAGCTCACATCCCATGTCAACCCACGTCCTCAATGTCTTGCAAGGTCTAACACTAACTTTACTAGCAATCTACAAAAACTCACAGAAAAATGAGACATTATTTAGTTAAAACCAGAAAAAATGGCCATACTGTATAGATGCAGGTTAAAAATCCATTTCCAACAGAAGGCAATAAAAGCCACAGTGCTACATGGGAGACACTACACAGGTATAGAATACTGATGAACAATATCCATTAGGGGTCTATTTCCTAGTACATAACTGCACATAAGATGAGAAATAACATATAGAAGAGCCACAATGCCATAATGGAGAGTTTGTTTAAATGTAAGAGTACTGATAAACAACAACTCACACACTGGCACCCTTTATCATCGTTATTTACATGCAATTGTAATATTCGCAATCATTCCCCTCATGGATAGTAGGTGTGTGTGTGGTTGTTCACCAGTATTTTTGCACTTGAGCAAACTCCCCAGTATGATACTACAACTCTTCTGCATGCTGATGTGAACTGGCTCTTATCTTATGTACTAGGCAATTTCTCCTCTCATGATCAGTAGATGTGTGAATGATTGCTCATCAGTATTTTGTACCTGTGTATATTCTTCCATGTAGCACTGGGGCTTTTATGGCCTCCTACTGGGAATACATTTTAAACCTGCCTGTACAACAGTGAGTATGATAATTTTTTTATGGTATTTTAAGTAAATAATTTAATGTTTTTTTATATTAAATGAGTTATTTCATTTCTACACAGTTTAGTAACATTATAATATCAATCAAATAATTTCAAAAATTATGACCATGTAAAACACAGGAAGCATTTAGACAAGCTGGGAGTTAGTCAACAAAGTTCTGGCAGGTTGTCACAGGTATCTGGAGCCATGCTGTTGGAGGGTGCATGGGGGAGGATCCATAGAGTTACCACAATTAGGTGGTCCCACAGATGCTCAATTGGGTCAAGTCTGGGGAATTAGGTAGCCAAGGTAATACTTGGTTGTTTTGGTCATGCAGTGGGTGCAGTAAGATTTTCTATTTTCTGTCAATCAGTTACAGTTGAAACCAGAAGTTTACATACACTATGTATTTTAAATGCACACCAGAAACACACTGCTTCTGTGTGTAACATGATGAGAAAGTCTAAAGAAGTCAGCCAAGATATCAGGAAGTGAACTGTGGACTTGCACAAGTCTGGTTTATTTCTGAATGCAATTTCCAGATACCTGAAGGTGCCTCATTCATCTGTACAAATGATTATACACAATTACATACAAGATGAGAATGTCCAGCCATCATACCGCTCAGGAAGGAGATGGGTTCTGTGGTCTCTGAGATGATCATTCATATCAACCCAGGAACAAAAGCAAAAGATCTTATGAAAATGCAGGTGAAAGCTGCTAAGAATGTGTCATTATCCACAGTGAAACAAGTAATGTATCAACATGTGTTGAAAGGCCACTCTGCCAGGAAGAATTCATTACTCCAAAAGAAACATATAAAAGCCAGATTAATGTTGCAAATGCACACAAGAACAAAGACCTATATTTTGGAAACATGTCATGTGGTCTGACAAATATAAAATTGAACTGTTTGGCCATAATGACCATCGTTACATTTGGAGGAAAAAAGGGAGAAATTTTGAAGCCTATGAAACATTATCCCAACTGTGAAACACCGGGTGATGGGCATCATATTGTGCGGTTGTTTTGCTGCAGGAGGGAGTGGTGCACTTTATAAAATAGATGGCATCATGAGGAAAGAAGATTATGTGCTAACACTGAAGCTACATCTCAAGACATCAGCCAGGGATGTTAAACCTTGGGCAGAAATAGGCATTGCAAATGGACAATGACCCGGAGCATACTGCCAAACTGGTTATAAAGTGGCTTAAGGATAACCAAGTCAATGTTTTGGAGTGACCATCACAAAGCCCTGATTGCAATCCTATTGAAAATTTATGGGCAAAGCTGAAGAGGCAGGTGCGAGCAAGGTGACCTTGACAAACATGCAGAAAGTAATTAAAATTGCCTTAAAAAAATTCTCTCTCTCATTATTCTAGCATCTGACAAATATAAATAGTTTTGGTAATCCTAATTGATCTAAAACAGGCAAGGTTTATTCTGATTTCATGACAGGTAGTGAGAAAAAATATGCATATGTGTATTTTTAAATAGTGTATGTAACCTTCTGGTTTCAACTGTATGTGTTTTTTGGAACATAATTTTTTTTCATTAATGGTAATGATTGGTAATGTATGTAGTGCGCCTATCGAGTCGCTTTGTGCACAGGGGCATAACTTCATTACTTTTATGAAATGGCCTTTTGCTATAAAATATAATGATACTATGTTATGTACCCCCGGCGAAATGGCCTCAATAGGCGTTCATACATACAAATGTTATCTATGTGCTGCTTTTCCCAAAATGCGCCTTTTTGGGCATTATTTTATAGAAGGGTTTTACGTGACGTCAATTTTGAGGGGGGGATCGGATTTCAGGCCACTTTACTTTTATGCCCCAAAAAACTTTTAAAAAATAGGTATAAATGCGAGTAAAGTGAACTTTACTTAAAAGACAAAAAAATTTTCATTCGGCCCAGCTTAAAAAAATCGGAAGTCGTCTTAAATAACTTTTCTCGAACAGTTCAATCAACGCTATTAGCAATGCTTTTATTTAACAATATTGTTTGGTATCAGTTTTATATAGATGACCGCCTCATTATTTGGGTGGTCAGTCATGTGATTTGCTGTTGTTTATTAATTACATCAATAAAATTAACTATTCCTAAAGTTAATGTTTCTATAACCCCAAAAATTTTTATTATTTTTTTTATCCCAATTTTTCTATCAGTTTAGAAAACAGGCTATATTTATATTTATTGGGTAAAAGTGCTAACCCCACTTGGCCTACATATGTTGTCTTTTATAAGTGTGGCCACAAAAAAATGTAAAGCTTGCTATTATGTTCCAACTACTAGATATTTGAACTTTAAAAGAACCGCCATATTATCCCCCTTTTGAGGAATACAAAAAAGGGGGAGACGTGCTGTTTTAGTGCTCTTTCCCTTTTTTTTAAGGGGTTGAAGTTTAAGAGAATTTAATGCTCAAAATGGCAGTTTTCAGCCAGAAAAGAGTCGCTTTCATGAAAAGGTCCCTTAAAATTTCTATGCCCCCCTGTGGCTAGCCCCCCAAAACCCCACAATGATTGATCTAATACTTTGAAAAGTAAAATTGTCAAATTACTGTCAGGGCTAGTGAAAAAGTGGACTCTTTTTGGTGCAAGCTGCCGATTTTGACTTAAATGCTCTGAAACTTTTGTATCTTAACAATAAGGGGCCCACCTGAAACAGCATGTCTACCTAGTTGTGCGTTCAGCAAGGGGGGATAATCTATGTGACAGTTCTCTTTAATCAGTTTTATTAAAATAAATATTTGGGAAACCACAAGCAGATAAATAAAAAGGGAAAACAGATTGTTACCCCCCCTGGCCCCCAAAAATTTTTCCTTCCACTTTTGCCTGCCCCAATTTGTCAAGGGAAAATGGTCTTGGGCCCCACCCTAAAAACGTGAAACACGAAAAAAGACAAGAAAGGGTCCAAGTCTTTTTAGGTAAATTTATAGACTAAGAAGGTCTATTGTGGGAAAACTGTTTTATTGGCTAAAGGAATTATACGGATTTTGTGCAAAAATAACATTAAAGTGATTGCCAAATGTTTTTTAAGGACAGAAGTTGTCGACCCAACCCGGACCCGTATTTTATGAAGAGGTGAATAGAGTTGGTGCAGGGCGGTTGGTACAGTGTTTTTTTACTTTGAAAAGGGTTTTTACACTGTCCCCAAAAAGCATCTAAGGATAAATTAAAATTATTGGGTTAGAAAAAAAAAGTGTGAAATTTGGGTTTAAAAAAAACTGGCTATCGGATTATACACAGAGAGTGGTGGTAAATGACTGCTACTCTGAATGGTCCCCGGGTATGAGTAGTGTGCCCCAAGGTTCAGTACTGGGTCCTCTTTTATTCAATGTATGTGTTAATGATCTAGTGGAGTGAATTAATAGCACTGTTTTTATTTTTGCAGATGACACCAAGCTGTGTAGTGCAATCTATGGAAGATGTTCATTAATTTCAAGCAGACCTAGACACACTGAGTGACATGTCCCATTAGGGCTGCACCATTTTTTGGTGCATTTTGTGCCAAAAAACTGTTGATGCCCTATTCAATATATAAATGAACTGTAGTACACGAAAACTAGGTGCATTACATAAGGCACAACACATTTGAATGTGCCTAAAGTAGGCGCATGAAATATGCTTCCAATGATATGCTATGTGCCTAAGTTATGCTATGCGCCTAGATAAGGCGCATCAATTATACTATGCAAGGTAAACCACATGCCAGATTTTTGACAGTTTTATTCATTCAGGCACACTATACACTCATTTAATGCGCCATAAAAGTGATGTGGCAGTGCCTCTTTTCTGACATGTCACCCACTGAGTGTTTGGGCATCCACTTGGCAAATGAGGTTCAATGTGGATAAATGTAAAGTTCTACATCTGGTACTAATAATCTGCAGGAATCATATATCCTGTGGGGATGGGGGAGACTGTAAGAATCGCTTGTTGAGAAGGATCTTGGCATACTTGTTTATCAGAGACTACAGAACAGCATGTTATGTCAATCAGCTGCCTCTACACTGTGTTCCAAATTACTATGCAAAAAGTGTTTAGGAGTGATAAGGTAAGAATTTTTTTGTTTTTCAGTTAAACTCATTGATGGTGACGTGTGTCAGGGCTCTTTATATCACTGAAAGCATTTGCAGACACTGTGCTAATTAGTTTGGGAGGTGTGTTCCATTAAATGAAAGACTACTTAAGAAGGCTGTCCCACATTATTAAGCAGCCTACATTTTCAGCCAAAATGGGAAAGAAAAAGGATGTGTCGGTTGCTGAGAAGCAACAAATTGTGGAGTGTTTAGGTCAAGGCATGACTACAATCAACATTGGCCAAGACACTTCATCGTGATCATCGCACAATCAAGAAGTATGTAGTGATTCACAGCACACAACGTTGTGAGTGCTGAAAAGGGAAATTGAGGATTCTTTCCAAAGGCAATTACGTCATGTTAAAAGGCAGCTGCAATAATGCCTTGTTCATAGCAGCAGACAAGTTTTTGAAGCTGCTAGTCCCTCTAACGTCCCCGAACAACAGATGCAGGGTCCTTCAGAAGTTTGCAGCTGTGTGTAAGCCATCCTGTCGGACCTCCTCTACCCACTGCACACAAGCAGAAATGGCTCCAGTGGGCCAAACAACACAACAAGAAAGACTTCAAAAATTTTTTCAACACCGATGAGAGCCGTGCAACACTCGATGGTCCAGATGAATCGAGTGGAGGATGGCTGTTGATGGACACCCCATGCAAACCGGTACGGCGCCAACAAGGAGGAGGTGGAGTAATGTTTTGGGCTGGAATCATGGGAGAGAGATTGTCGGCCCTTTAGGATCCTGAAGGTGTAAAGATGAACTCCATAATGTATGTGGAGTTTCTCAAACAGCACTTCCTGCCATGGTTCAAGAAGAAAAACCCATGCATTCCGCAGCAAGATCATTTTATCCCATGAAAATGAAACCGTCTCATGCTGCAAATAACAACATCTGCATTCTGGCTGCTATGGGCATAAAAGGGGACAAACTTATGGTGTGGCCCCCATGCTCCCCTGACCTCAACCCCATTGAGAACCCTCTGGAGCTCATCAAAAGGATGTGTTTTTGATGGCGGGAGGCAGTTCACATCTAAGCAGCAGCTTGGAGGGGTTTTTCTGTCCTCATGCAAAACAATTAAAGCAGAAAACCATCCAAAACCTGACAAATTCAATGGACGAGAGAGCTCAGAAGCTCATTTCGAACAAGGTTCCTATGTGCACATGTAACATCACTAGAATAAAGTTTTGACTTGAAAAACTGTTTGATTTCAGTTTGTAATAACCTGGCTAATGCTTATAATTTCACAAATGGGAATTTTTTTTTTTCGATATAAAAATGAAAAAAGGGTTTAAAACTCTGCGTGGGATTTAATTTTTTAGAACATGCATTTTTGAGTGCATTTTTAAGTTGTTTTTTTTTTTTTTAAAAATATCCTTTTATCATAGCAGTTTGTTTTAAAAACCTTTCAATTATACTCTAATAGTTGATGACTTGAAAATTACAATGACTGCAATTCATATTGGTAATTTGGGAAAATAAGAGAAAATATTATTTGCATAATAACTTGGAACACAGTGTAAGGCAAGCAGGATATTGGCATATATTAAGAAAGGCATGGACTCGCGGGACAGGGGTGTAGTATTATCACTGTATAAAGCACTGGCGCAGCCTCACTTTGTATATGCTGTTCAGTTTTGGGCACCAGTTTATAGAAAGGATATAATGGAGCTAGGGACAGTGCAAAAATGAGCAACCAAACTAATAAGGGGAATGGAGCATCTTAGTTATCGTCATGAAGTGTGCCGCGACTCCTGCTCCTGGCCGTAGCTGCCCCGCTCTGATCCAATATCCCCACCCTCTTACAATGCCGTGTCGCTTTCGTCCCGTTTGACAAGTGCCGGCATGCGCGCCCTCTTTCCAGGGTGCGCGGGTGGCAGCTCTTAAAGATTAAAAGGGCCAGTGCATGGGTAATTGATTAATTACCAGGTGCTGCCCCCATGGGGAATGTTGAAAGGGTTTTTTTTCACCCTTTTTCTGAAAATGCACCAAACTGAGCCAGCTATATGTCTAATGTACCTATTAAAAGTTTTGGGTATTGTTCGTAAGCTCGAAACATTCGAAGGCGCTTAAATGAAGGGGTGTCCTGGGGGGTTTTGGGGGTGTTTTGGGTTGTGTCACCCAAATTTCGTAAGATTAGATCATATTTTAATGTGAATATGTTCGCAAAAATAGGACTTATGCTTAAAAGGAGACCTATGTGAATAGGGTTGCTTAGCCTGGGGATCGAAAAAATCTAGTTTTCCCTTATTTCTCAACTTACACCAGTACATTAAAAAAAGTAATTTATTAAAAATTATCAAATGTGTAAAATGTAATTATTTAATTTAATAAAAAAGTGTTCATATAAAATTAACTAAAAGTTATAATACCCAAAAAATTTTAAAGAAATTTTTTCCTTTTAAAATGTATTTAAAATTTCTAGTTCTTTTTTTAATTTTAATTTTTAAATAATAGTTTTGGTGATTACATTGGCTTCGAATCGGGCATTAGTCGTTGTCGGCCCCCTCAATAAGGTTTTTCGTAGTCGTCATTCGATGCCCATTAAAGTCTATGGGGAGCAACAACCCCTTATTCTTACACCCAAACGGGCGGGAGAAGGGGAAATTTAAAAACGCCACAACAGTCAATGGATACCTGCTACCCTTAGGGCACAACCCCTTAGGCTATAAAAGCCAAAAAAAAAGTCACACCCCCATTCACTTTTCCCTGTCTTGTCCACAGCATGCCCAAAAAAACCCGCATCACCCAAAATTAAAAAGTCCCAGAAGGGCAGTTTTTTTGCCCCTCATTTTCTTGAACTGGAAAATTTTAATATCCCTGCCCTGGACGCAGCATCCCCTAAAAACCTGTGCCCCACAGATTAAAAAATCCCGGAAGAAAAGTAGTCTTTGAAACATTTTAGTTGAATGGACATTGAAAAAACCCTGTCTGGACCGCGCATGCCCCTTAAACCTGTCTGCCCCACAGATTAAAAATCCCGAAAAAGGGAGCTTTCAACCCACCATTTTAGTTGAACGGACTTGACTAGAACTGTCCTGGACCCAGTATGACCATTAAACCTTTTGCCCCCCAAATTTAAAAAAGTGCCGGAAAAGGGGGTCATTCAACCCACCATTTTAGTTTCATGGACTTTGCAAACCCTGTCCTGGAGAGATGCCCCCTTAACCCTGTCGGGTACAGTTTAAAAAGTGCCGGAAAAAGGAGTTTTTAAAACCCCCCCTTTTTTGTTGTATGGACATTGACTGAACGTACGGCCCGCTTATGACCATTAAACCTGTCTGCCCCCCAGATTAAAAAGTGCCGGAAAAAAGGGTTTTTCAACCCCTTTTTTAGTTGAACGGGGACATTGAAAAACCCCTGTCCTGGCCCGCGCATGCCTTAAACCTGTTGCCCCCAACAGTTTAAAAAAGGCGGAAAAAGGATTTTCAAACCCCCATTTTTTTTAAAAAGGAAATTGACTATACTTCCTGGAGCAGTATGCCCTTTTAAACCTGTCTGCCCCCCAGTTTAAAAGTCCCGGAAAAAGGGTCTTTCAACCCCATTTTAGTTGAACGGGACATTAAAATTACCTGTTGGACCCCAGATGACCTTTAAAAACCTGTCTGCCCCCAAAGATAAAAAGTCCCAAAAAAAGGAGTTTTTCAACCACCATTTTTTGAACTGGACTTTGCTTTCCCTGTCCTGTGCCACAGCATGCCCCGGGGGCCAGATTTTTACAGTGGGTGCGGTGAGACCCCAGGTGGCGCCCGTCTCTATTAACACACGGGTTTAAAAATCCCCTGATGACGAAAAAGGGAACGAAAACTGTTGTGCTGAAGCGGTGCGGAAGCGGAAGTTGAGAACTCCCCCTTCCCTCAGTACACAGTAAAAGACTGGGTGCGTTTGCCCCTCCGTATGAGTGGGGGACCAATTGAGCTTCATTTGGGGAAAATACGGGTGGTTTAAACGCCCCTGTTCCACCCAAGTGCCCTTTTTTTGCTTTTTTTTCTCATTTTACTCAACGGTGGGGAATTGGTCTCTGTCTTTATTCTCTGCCCTGCTCATACTCCGCCCTTGAAAAAACCTAACGGTTAATTTTTTCTTTTCCCCCCTTTGTAAAATTTTAGGGGAATTTTTTTTTAGAGTATTTGGTCTTTGCAAGTTTTTTAGTAGTTTAATTCTAAAAAAAACATTTTTAAAATAGGGGGAATCCCCCCATGTTTTTGTTTTTTTTTTTTAATTTATTAAAGGGGGTTTTTTCAATAAGGGTTTGGTAGCTATGTTAAAATCTTGCAAAAACAAGTCATTTGCAATTTTTTGCCCTTAAACGTGTCCTCTTTTTCCTGTTTCGACAGCACCACCCCCTTGGTCACTTTGACAATTGTGAAGAAAAAAAATGTTGTTGAAAGAAAACATTTTTTATAATGGGCCCTGTGTATAGTGCTTTTCAGAAAATGCCCCAAAAATTCAAAACTTACCCATGAGCACTTTGGCAATTGTGAAGGAAAAAAATGTTGTTAGAAACAATTTTTTTTTTTTAATAGGCTGTAGTATGCTGCTGTCACGCAAAGCCCCCAAAAAATTAAAAAAGCTGACCCTTGGCCCCCCTTTTGGACAATTGTGAAGAACAATGTCTTTAGAAAAACATTTTTTGGAATAGGCCCTGTAGTTTTTGTGCATTTAAATGCGCATGCCCCAAAAAAAATTAAAAAAGGGACTTCTCTCCCACTTTAAAATTGTGAGGGGGGAAATGCCCTTAGAACCCACTTTCTGTTTAAAAAAGGACCTATTTAGCTTTATCTACGAAACAGACCCAAAAATTATAATATGATTCTCCCCACTGTTAAAAAATTGTGGGGAGAAATGCCACTTAAAACCAAAATTTCTGTTCCAAAGGCCATAATTATTGCTGTTTCACAGCAACATGCCCCAAAAAAAAAATTATAAAATTGATTCTCGCCATTTTTAAAAAATTGGGGGGAAATCCCATTAAAAAAGCCACATTTTTTTCCCAAAAGGACCTTTAATTATGCTGTTTTTCCACAGCAAACATGACCCCAAAAAAATTTTAAATTTGTTCTCAGCACTTTTAAAAATTGTGGGCAACATGACCCCAAAACCCTTTGAAAAATGTGAAAAATTTTAAAGATGAAGTAGTAAATGGAATAGGGTTTTTTGTCAAAAAACCTTGGTGTTTTTACATCTCCTCACCCCCCAAAACCAGCAAAATAAATGTTGGGAATGAAAAAAAAAAATTGCAGTTTTAAAATTTTTCATTTTAAAAAATAAGTTTTTCAAGGGACCTTTCTGTTTGGAGAGGAATTGAATGACCAGCAACAAATCGGTGACTCAGCAATTGGGCCCCCAAACATATCAGGCCCTCCCTGTTTCATCTTGATAAAAGTCAAATGTTCCACTTTATTTGGAACGGTGCGTTTGTTTTAAAAAATTCCCCCGGCTGTGCTGAGGTCCGCTCAGATTTGACGTGGCTGTGGGGGACAAAACCTTTGGGGCCGTGGCGAGCCAGCTCGGGCCATTCTCCTTTTTGGATCCCAAAAGCATTGGGCCCGGAAAACACATCCCAAAAATATCGGTGTTGGACACAGTAGTCGTGCCCCCATGATTCTTAAGTGGTTTGGGATGGGGCCCCTGATTGCATGCTTTGGTGAGGTGGTAAAAAAAGTTGCCAGGGTAACCCAATTAGGTTCTGCCACCTTGCCTGTGTGCCCCGCTACGGTAATTGGGCTTATTCTGTCACGTGTGGCGTTGTTCCCCGGGGAATTTGAAGAAGGGGACGAAACAGATGTTCCGTTGTAAATCAGCAAGGCTCCATTTCGCATTTTACTCTCTTTTGGGTGGGTGGAAGGAAAGTGCTGAGTTTTGTTTTGTTCCGGGGACCCCAGGGGGTGGCCACCCAGTAACTGTTGTTCATTTTGGGGCCTTAATGCAGGTCATGTTGGGGGGAAATGGAGACCCAAACCCCTCTGTGAGAGAGGGCCTTGTTTTCCCAACCCTTTGGGGGTCGGGGGGGCCTGCAAACTGATTTTCATTTCCTCCTCCCCTCAAATTCCCCGGCCACCCTTTTTCCCAAGGCGGGGGCTTGGTAACTCGGGTGTCGGGAATACCCCCCCTTCCTCCTCGCGCCTTGGAAACAGCTTAACCCCAGCCCGACTTGCCTGAGAGATGCCCCTGAGAGTGATTCGCCACCTTGCACTAGCTTGGACCCCAAAACCTGCCTACTGAAGCCCGATGAACTTGTGAAACTGTCGGGCCATGTGGTTTGCGGAGGAAAGGCCCCGTGTCCGATCTGTGCCCGTCTTCCTTACGTCGCTAGGGAACTGTTGTTTCAGGTGTCCAACGATCGTTCCAGAAAAGATCACCCAATGCTCATGGACAAGGGCTTGTCTGCATGCCTTTTGGTGGCTTCTTCAAAAACTGGCAAGGATGGTGCGAGCTCTTTCCCTGCCCCATTTCCCGGTGGTCAAAACCCCAGGTCCACGCTGCTTTCGGGCCATGTGTCACTTCGTAGGGAAAAGGGCATTGCGTGCTCCCACAATCGCTGGGCATGTGGAGGGGAAATTCAGGTGTTTGCCACGTCAACAATGGGGGTTTGACGGGAGGTGAGCTGACGCTGCAACGCAGCCGGGGGAAGAAGGGGTGCAAACGGCGGAAGTGCGAACTAGCCTCGGCCTTCTTCAGCGGCAGTCAGCCCCGGGTAGCTTTTAGAAATTTCGGGAAAACGCCCAGGTTCATGAATGTGCCAGGCAAGGGATGTGCTCCGCCTCCCGTTTTAAAAGGGGGCCCGCAGATTTCCCCCGTTATCGCATCCACCTTGCCGGGCACAAGGTTCTTGTCACCCAGCCAGCGCTTGTTGCGGGGCCCGTCCCAGCCCTGACTGTGTGGGGAGGGTTTCCCCAAGACGATTTTTTCAAACGGCTTGGTTTTTTTGGGATGATCCACCAGGGGCCCTTTGGGGGGAAAGACCCCTGCACCATCCTGGGGTTTTTGGGAAGGGTGACCGAGCCTGGAGCCACCGTCACCCCAGAGAATCCCCCAGCTCACCCATGAGCTGTACAGAGATTTTAGGGGGCCGGCCATGCTTACTAGTCCATGTGTCGGTGGTCAGATGGATTTTTCCCCCCCCGGCCACAGATGAGACAACGCGCTTGAAATTTTAGATGCCCACGGGGCCCCTGCCGGGAGGGACGGCTTTTCGGGCAAAGAATGCCTGTTCGGCATTTGGTATTGAGGGCGGGAAAAAAAAAAAAAAAAAAAAAAAAAAAAAGGGCCTGAGTGGCGGAATATCTGTGTCCCCGACGGAAAAAGGCAACATTTCCAAGACCAAAAGTGGCAATGCCGAAATTCAGGTTTTTTGGTTTGGGATGGTTTGGGGTTAAAAGGGTTTTTCTTCTGCTCCCAAATGGAAACAGAAGGCGGCCCTTTTTGAGGCCGTGTAGGGGGCCGTGCAGGTCGTAAAAACTGGCGGAAGGAGAAGGTGTAGGAGGGCTCTGGTGGTCTGGTGGTATTGGGCGAGGTGGAGGCGAAGCGGGGCTGATCCCTGATCATGACTTGAGAGATGGGGCTGAGGAACGTTTGGGTGGTGGAGGAGGCGGGGCGAGGGTGTGACGTGGTGGGGGGCCCGGGTCGGTCGGGGCCTTTTTTGGCCCAAAAGTTCCCTCCATTTTCATGCATTGGAATGTGACTGACTGTTGGTGGTGGTTAACCCACTTAAGGTTCTTGCCTCTACTTATGGTTTACGGCAAAAGGGGATATCATCGTGGGTAAATCGATGCTTGTTAAAAGGGCCCCGGTGAGGGGTCCTGGCCCTTTTTTGACGGCGTTTGGAAAAGGGGGGTTTTGGCGACCCTGGCTGGCGGAAAATTTTCAGCGGACTTCTGCGACCCCCCCTCTCCCTTTTGGGCGGGCCCCTATTGACACTACCCCATGTATTCCTCCTCCCATGATGAAGCGTGCAAGCAAAATTTTGGGAAAAAAAACCTTTTGGGTCCCCAATGTTGTCTTTTCATATCATCAAACAGGGGACTTTGGGCGTCCGACTTTTTTGCATCCAAAAGCTGCGGGCTACAAGCAAAGGGCCTGCAAGGCTTGCCCAAGCCCCTTTTTTTCCCGTTGCCGGCTTCTTTCCTCCTCTGATGGCATCAGAATGGGGTCAGAGCAGATAAAATCCTCTTGATCTTTTAAAGCCTTTGACCCCAACCGCATTTTTTCTCAAAGAGGTTTCGACAGGATTATCCCAGTGGGGGTACAGAGTTGACATTTGGTGCTTCAGGGGGAGGATGCTGATGATGCTGTGCGACATTTGTGGCCCCGATGGGAGGCGAGGGGGTAAGATGTGGAGCGGTTGATTAACCATGAAAGGCAGATGGCGTGCTGTTGTTATGAGTTTTTACGGGCCCGACCCAGCGTGACAGGCCGCGGTCTGCAATGACGATTCGCGGAGCGTGTTTTCGCCAGACTGGAGGAGCCCCTTTCTCGTCCTCTCCTCCATGAGCTACCCCCTTTTGCCGTTACCACCTGATTTGCTCCATGTTTAGAAAACTAAAAAATTTTTTGAGAAGGGAGGAAAAAGTTTTGGAAAGTCTCTTTTAAAGACGGCAAATACAGCTTTCTCAAATCCCTTAATCAAAACAAAATTGTGGATTTTAAATTTAAGTGAGGTGTCTCTGCAAAATTTGGACTGGGCAAAAAATGCAAAAAAAGTATTGTTTGTTTTGGTATAATACCGTATTTTTTGCACCCTTTTAATTCACTGTGGTGACTATAAAATTTTCTGTTTTCAGATTTTGTGCAAGCTGCTCAATGAAAAAAGCTGTGTGCGCCAAAGTCAAAAAAAAACGTATTGTTTTTGTTTTTGATATAAGGTATTTTTTGCACCTTGCAATTACCTGTGGTGCTATAAAATTGGTGTTTTAAATTTAAGTCAAGGTGGATATATGAACAAAGGTGGAATTGGTTTTTAAATTTAAAATGAACCCTATCTGAATGTATACGATAATAAAAATGGAGTTTTGCCCCAACACAGAGACCCGCGTTACTGAAAAGATGTGTATCTTTTTAAAGTTGGGTGCCCAAAATCCGGAAATATTTCATTTTCAAAATGTTTTAAAAAAAGAATTGCAGTGCAAATTTTCCACCTTTGTCTTGGTGAACTTTATCCAGTGTTCTTTTAAGCTTGTCTGGGTTTTGCCCCGGGGGCCCCCCCCCCCCCGCTCCCCGTGACTTTTACAGCGGCAGATGTCCTTTAAAATTCTTACCTAACTAATAAAAACTTCCAATCTCTAATCTAACTAAGTTGGAAGGATCAAGCTAAAAGTAGAAGTTTCTTGTGCGAAATAGAAAAATTTTGCTGAGCTGTTTGGCCCTGGCAGAGCGCAGTCCTACTCCCTTTAGACGCTGAGAGAACGAGGCTGAAAAAGGAAAGTGTTCTATGTAAAAGGGGATGTGATTTTTCGCCAAAACGCAACCATACAATCCCCGTCATGACGTCGCACACACATTCACCCCGCTTATTCGTAAACTGATTTTGGCCCCCAAAATTCGGAAGGCAGAAAATTGGGGCATCTTAATGTGATGCACGATTTTAGCCTTATTATCGCCTTTATCTAAAATTTTTGTCACCATTAAAAACCTTGCCCATTTCAACTTTGTCGATAAAAACGCTCAAAAACATTAATTTAAACCCCCCTGATTTTTTTGTTCGATTTTTTAATTTTTCATTTTTTTCTAAATTAAATTTTAAATTTTTTTTTGCTGCTCTCACCCTTTATTCTAATACAGCTAGAGCCGCAAAAAAACCGGTATTGTTGGGGGCCCGGGGCCCCAAGCAGGTCACTGCAAGTTTTATTCACTGACATTTCTATTCTATGACTTTTTTTTCCCCGCCTTCTTTAACCCCTTTTAAAAAATTTAGGCACATTAGTTTTCACCTAAGTTCTGTAATGCACCTAACTAGCGAAAAGGGGCGTCGAACTTTACCACCCTTTTTGAAGACAAAAACCTTTATACATGGGCGCTTTTACATGAAAACGGACTTGAAATCACTTCGGCGCGCCTTCCTTATACATGTCACCCCATTCTTCTGCGTCCAAATCTCTGCCAGGTATTGGTGTGCTTTAGTTGCCTGAGAAGTGTTGGAGAGAGTTTCGCCTTATCTGTGTACTGTACCTTCCTGCTTCCGTTTTCTGACCACGCCTGTCCCTGACTACGCCTCAGTTTAATGATCCTGTACCAAGCTGTTCCCCGGTTGCCCCCGAGCTGTCTCCCCAGGGGGGGAATATGGTAGTTTCCCGAGTAGCATCCAAAAGAAAAAAAAATTCGGTCGCTCACCGAACCCCCGAAGTATGTTGTCAAAAACAGAGCCCGAGCATCCCCCTTCGTGGGTTTAAAAATTACATAGAAAATAAATAATATCCAACATGGCAAAAATTTAAAAAAAATGAATTTTATTTAAAAGATTTAAAAAAATTTTTTTAAAAAAACTGAAAAAATATATATCCAAGACTTGCCCCAAACATGGGGGCCTGTGCATGCGGTTTGAGGCCCAAAATGATGGAACGTGAGGTTGGAAACGTGCTTCCCTTATTTGCTTTGAAACAATGAGGAGTCGTGTTAAATCTAGAAAAAAAGTTACTGCCTGTCCCCCACAAATTTTAATAGTTGAAACACTTAAAACACAAAACTATCACAAAAATTTATAAAAAAAACTCTGGTAAACTTTGTTAATATGAAAATAAATTCTAATGATTTTTAAAAATTATGATTCAATAAATAAAAAGTAGCAAGCCCCAACCCCTTTGCGGCGGGCTCGGTGAATGCGGGGGCGCTTAGACTCCGTTCCTGGCATGTTATACCATGGTTTTCGGTGGTCAGTTAATCCACCTAAATTGACAGGTGTGATGAAAAATCATGAAAACACCCCGACAGAAAACCAAAAATGTGTGTTCAGACACGCAAGAAACATGTAAAGCCCCAAGTCAAAAAAACCCGGCCCGGGTGCCGCCTGCTGTCCTCCGGCTGGGCCCCGTTCGGCCTGATAGGCCCGGTCTGCAATAAGATGAGGGCAACATGTCCCCAAACTTCAAAAACAGTGTTTTGGTCATTTTGTGCCAAAACCCTTTTTACGCCTATTCTCTTGTAAATTAAACTGTCGTACCAAATCCTAAAAAACAATGTGCCTTTTAAGGGGCATTACTTTACTAGTAATGATACACTATGTGCCGTGATTTGCGCAATGCGCCGCAATATGCGCAATGCACCTACTTAGGCGCAATAGGCCTTTTTAGGCGCATTAAGTTTACTTGATGCCGTTTTTTTTAGAGGTGGTCTTTCTGGGGCTTTACATTTTTTTTATATGCCTAAAAATGCCGGGGATGCCAATTTTTTGGGCATGTCGCCTTAAAACTTTTGTAATTGTTTCAAATTATAGATGGGGCGAAATTTTCCCCAAATTCGTTTGTTCACTTTGTGAATTTCTCGGGAAAAAAAAAATTCCGAATTTTCGGGACGAATACGTTTAAAAAAAACTATAGAAAATTGTGCCTGCTTAAATTGCAAAGGGGGCTTGGTTTGGTCTTCTACAATGTTTGTTTTTTGTATGAAGCGATGACTGCCCGCCGCTCTTAGAATTTGCTTCACTATAAAAAACCCTGGGACTTAAGGGGCAAAAACTGACCAAAAAAAATGAAGGGGAATGTTTCCCGATAAAGTATGCCGAGAAAATGGAAAAAAAAAAGTGAGGCTCAGGTGGCAAACATTAGTGACGAGTGTGGGGGTGACGGCCTAGCCCAGCAGATGAGGTAAGACAGTGGACAATGAATTTTGGAGGTGGCCCAAAAAAGGAATGGTACAGAGTGGCACAAAGACCAGTGGGAGGTCACGGGAGCGCACATGGGTCAGCGTGGCCAATGACAGGTGTGAGATCACGGCATCAGCCACAGCCGCAGCTGAGGGCAGGGCAGTGGCCCAAAGACCCCGTGGTAGGTCCAGCACAGCCCCAAACAGCAGCTGAGGGACGTGGCACAATGACACGTGTGTAGGTCCCGGCACAGCCCCCCGCAGCGCGAGGTAGACAGGGCACAATGACAAAAGTGTGTGGGCACGGGGCCGCGCATGAGGTCAGGCAGTGGCACAATGCTTTGGGGGGGGAAAAAAAAAAAGGGGTAGGCCAAAGAGGGCAAAATGACACAGTGTTGAGTTGCGGGATCAACAGCCGCAGCCATGAGGGCGACAGTGGCACAAAGACGAGTGTGTAGGTCACGGATCGCCAAGCGCGCATGAGGTAGCAGTGGCAAAAAGCACGTGGTAGGTCACGGCAGCGCGATGGGTAGGGGGGGCACAATGACTTTTGGAGGTGGCAAAAAAGGAGTAGGCCAAAGGTGGCCAATGACCGTGTTGAGTTGCGGCATAAAAAGCAGCGCAGCATGAGGTCGCAGTGGCACAATGACAGAGTGTGTTGGTCCGGCATCAGCCCCCAGCGCAGCAGGGTCAGCAGTGGCACAAGACACAGTGTGAGGTCCGGCAGCACACCAAAAAGGGAGCATGAGGTCGACAGTGGCAAAAATGACCAGTGGTAGGGCACGGCAGCAGCAGATGAGGTAGGGTGGCCCAAAGACTTTGGAGGTGGGAAAAACAGGGTGGCCACAGGTGGGACAATGACACGTGTGGAGGTCCGGCAGCGCCCCAGCAGCGCATGGGTCGCAGTGGCACAAATATATGGGGTAGGTCCGGCAGCGCAGCTTTTGGGGAGGCATGGGACTTTTACATTTGGAGGTGGAAAAAAAGGGGTGGCCCCCAGATGGGACAAAAAGAAACCCCTGTGGGGTCCGGCAGCAGCCCAGCCGCGCATGAGGTTTAGACAGTGGCACAATGACAGGTGTGGAGGTGGGGGCAATACCCGCCCTGGTAAGATGGTTGGTGCAGAGGAGAAAACTGTCAGCAGATGTGTGGCCAAGGGGGGGGGTGGCGGCTCGAATGGTGGTTGGGAGGTAGTTTGAACCCCGACTCTTTTTTCCATTTTTGGGGGAGGCGTAGGCGATGTAGTCTGAGCTAAGTTGGGGTGTGGAAAAACCTAGCCGATCCAGCCTGATTCATCTTGACAAAGGTTCATTTGTTCCCTTTTCCCGTGGACAAACGGGTTTCCTTGGGGAACGAGGCCCCCGCCGCACGAAAAACCCGTCTGATGCACATACTGGCCGGGAGGACAGCTTCTCACTGCAAAAATGGCAAGTTCGCCACACTCCAGTTTGGTGCCCCGTAGTCCAGTGATTTCTATTGGGGGGCAGAGTGTGTCCAAATAGGGTCACCCCTAGTTGTTGAGCGTTTTTATCGAAAAAAGTTTTAAATTGGGAAAAGGTTTTTATGGTGATCGAAATTTTCGATCATGCGATAATTAGGTTTAAATCTGAGCATCATCTATTAAGATCGCGACTTTTTCGGCGTTCCGTAATTTTGGGGGCCAGCAAAAAGATTCAGAATAGAGCGGGGAGAGTGTGTGCGCGATGATGGGGGTGTGTTGGTTTCGATTGGGGGAAAAAACAATGCCCCGTTTTTACTAGAACGCGTTTCCCGTTTCGCCTCGTGTCTCTCAGGCTTCATAGGGATGGGACCTGGTCTCCCTGTGGAAAAACAGTAGGAAATTAGTCTATTTCTGCAAGAGAAACCCTACTTTTAGCTGTGACCCCTTCCCTTTTTTAGTTAGATTAGGATTTAAAGATTTTTATGTGTTAGCTAGAATTTTAAAGCAGCATCTACTGCTGTAATTTCCCCGGCGGTCGGAGGGGGGGGGGGGGGGCCCGCGGGCGAACAAGGGCAACTCTATCTATAAAGAACCTGGATAAAGTTCACCAAGCTTAGTGTAGAAGAGTGAAAAAATCAGGCGATACCCTTTTTGAGGCTAAATTTAGTATTTGATGGGGAGTTTCGAGAGAACTGCTCCTTCTTCAGACGAGTTATACAGAAAATTTAAAATTCACAGATTTTTATACAAAAGACCCGGACCCTTTAAAGAATCTTAGAAATTTTTAAAAATAAAAAATGAATATAAGCAGAAAGTATTTCAGCGGTCAAGCAGTCCTATCTGGAAACTGTGAGGCGTGACAGAGGGGGCAGTATCCCGCGTCTTATCTAGCAGCCATCAGGCGTGATTTTTGACCATCACTGTTCACACATAGTTTGACTTAAAATGGGATGAAAATTTGCCCATTTTGCGAGTCTGAAATTTTTGATTTAATTTAAAACCCCTTTTCCTTTTTTTCTCCCTCTGGTCTTAAAGTGTCCCTTAAAACCCTAATTTTCGATCTTCAATCAGTGGGCCTCTCTGGAGAAA
>JAODAL010017643.1:0-77092 GCA_025379985.1 Phyllomedusa bahiana
TTTTCAAAATTTATATCGCCCCCCCTAGATTTGGAGTGGTATTCCCCAGGATTGGTGAAATTAAACCAGGGGGCTAATTTGGGGATAACCCTTTTTCTTTTTCCCAGGTGTTTTTTGCAAAAAAATCATATTGCTCTTGAGGTTTCTTTGTGGTCACAACCCCTTTCGTTCTCTGGGGAATTAAATCCTGCCACATTCCAAGTTCATTTTAAAAGTGGGCTCCCAAAGATCAGTCCCGCCACCCCCGTTGGGCCCACCATCCTGTTCCCCGTGTGGAAATTGCAGGAGCGGAGAATATCGAGGCCGAGGAACCAAAAAAGGCGTCCCACGAGCCCCCGTGTCCCCTGTCTAGGGGGATGCGAGACCCAGCACCCCCTTTTCACCCCGCCCCATCCAACCCTCCCACCCTTTGTCTAAAAGACTTAGCAAAAGAGAACACACCACAGAAACCAAACCAAAATTTGCAAGCCCGTAAACTTTGGCCCCTCTATGGGGCTAAATTTTTTGGAAACCCAAACAAGTTATAAGGAAAAAGTTTTAAAAAAACTTTTAAAGCTTCAGCCCAAAGAGTGGACCCCCCCCCTGCTATTTTTTTAATTTTTAATTATAAAAAATAAGTCAGAAAACAACATACCGTGTTCCCCCCCCTCCCAGTAAACAAAAACCGCACCCAGAGAAGAGACGGCAGAGAAAAGGGGTATGGGAAAGGAGGGGGGGGAGGAAAAGGGGAAAAAGAGAAAAAGGTTTTAAACATTGCATTATAAACTTATACATTTCCCCTTAAACAAATTAAGACCTGAAAAGCCCTCAGGAGAATCACCGGGGACATTTCACTCTATCCGGCCATTGGGAAGGACGTCTCATTGCCCCTCGGGCCCTTTATAGGTAGGGGTTTGTCATTCCCAGAACCCTCATTTTTCGCGGGGATAAGCAGCTGGAATCGTATCCATTCTGTGTAGGGGGGCAGACAGGTGAAAACTTTAGTTTTGTGAGACTTGCAGAGAGAAGTCCGGGAATATTAGAATCGCTCTTTTCTTACTCTCAACTCTCGCATTTTCGGTCGCTCTAGAAAACGCTCTTTAATTGTCCAAATTTTGGAATTGGGTACCGGGGGGAGGCTATTTCTCCATCTCTTGCTTGCCCATGCGTAAACCCTTCGTGGGAAGACCCCCTTCGTGCCCGGGCCCCCAGTCCCCTGGGCCAGACTCGTCGAAAAGTATGTAGAAAACGATCCGTGGGGAGGGCCTTGGACCCAAATAAATCTGAGATTTTTGCACGCGCGCGGTTCTCTAAGTCATCAATTTTATTTTGCGGGGCTAAAATAAATGAGTTGTTGGATGTTGCCCCGCACCCTGGCGTTCCATTTTTCAAGGGTTCCCCTACAGATTCCAGCTCCACCAGTTTTTGTGAGTTGGGGTTATCTGGGCCAATGGCATTGATTGAGGCTTGATTACATCCATCCTTTTGTCCAACCGGGAACGTAACTCTAGACCCCTTTGCCCTAAACAGAATTGCTAAGGGACCCAGGGACCAGCGGGGTTTTCGCAGGACGGGGACGCCGTGGTCGGGGGTGCAGCCCTAACACTTAGGTGGGGGGTTTTGCCCCATGGTAGCCAACGTTCGGTTTGGGTGTTTTGTTGGGTTTGGTTTTGTGGGTTTTTTTGAACTTGAGTAATGGGCTTTATTGTAGCCGTTTTTTGAAAAACCCGGGGTTTGGGGTGGCAGAGGTTTTTAGAAATTTGCCCAAAAATTTATGCTACTATTAAGCGGCTTACAAAGATTATGGGTCTTGCAGAAAATCTTCCTGATTTCCCTGGCCTTATTGTCGAAATTTGAGTAAGGGGTCAATATATGCTAATATTTGTATAAAGCATAGGGGGGTGCCCCGGGGAGCTCAGCTTCAACATCGGGCAAACGTAATTGCAGAGAAAAGGAACCCAAAAGGGGTTTTTTGCAACATTTTAACAAGCAGTAGATGGCGCCTCTCCCATGATCAGTCTTCGGCGGGGGAACACAACTTTTGTGCAAAAATTTGGTGGGGGAAAGCGCCTCCTCCTGGACAACGCGTCCCCCGCAGCCAGATAATTTTCAATCGCTCTATAGGGAACAGTGGGGTAGTGGGCACAAGGTGGCAAGGGGGGCGGCGCTCCTTCCCCCCTGAACTGTGGTAATGGGTTTCCCACTAATAGGGGCGATATTGTGCTGGTCAGAACCACTTCCGGGACGGCATGTCCTAGAAAGTCCCTTTAGGGGCCAGGCAATTCCCCGGGTGTTGGCTGGTCAAGGGGGGATATGGACCCCCTGTTCCAGCTTGTTTTATGGGCTTGCAAGGGCTTCCCGTGCGGAAAAAATGTGGGCCTAAGCCCGGTCCCACCCGGGCCGAGCGCGAAACCCCCCCCTGACAGTACTCAAGTTGTATCGCACGCTTCGGTGCGGGTTTCCCCTCCTGCGGCCCAGGGGTCCCGACTGGGCCGTTGTTCCCTCTTGGGGCTCCCGGCCGGTCACCACGCCGTGCACGCGAGCTCCGCTTCTCCTGCCTCCGTCCAGGCCCCCCGCGGTGGTCTCCAAAGGGGCCTCGGGCCTACTGCTGTGGACCCGTCACCCTCCCGGGCGCCGTCCTCTGCGATCTCCGTCCGCGCGCCGCTGGTATAAGCAGGTAAGCGAGGGGGGTGTTCGGTTGGGGGGCCCTGGCTTCACTGGGGGGGTTTTCACCGCGGGGCCTCCGCCGGATCCGCCCGCACAATCTTCCCTGCTCCCCGACTTTTATGTGTCAGACAGATGCCGGCCCCCGTCTTGGCGCCCCCGGGGGGCCCCCGGCCAAGAGGGGCGGTGCGGCCTTCTCCTGGCCCTCCGCGGCAAACCTCCGTAGGGACTCCCGGGTATCTCCCCCCGGGCCATACCGCAGATCAGGTCCCCCAGTGCCTTGTGATGTTTTCGAAAGTTTGTTTCTTGCGGGCACGGATGGCTGTAATAACACCTAGATGTTAAGGTCTCTGTCAGGAGCTAGCATAAAAGGCGGCCATGCTGGATGCCCCGCCCCCGGAAGTCCCCACCTCCCCCCTCTTCTGACCAAAAACATTTACCATACCCCTTTTAAAGAATGTAGTTACTAGATACACAAAAACAAATACCTCCCCATACATTCGGCATCAACTGCTACCAAAAAAATCCACTTTTCCCTAGATATTACTGAATAAAAATCAGATGCAAAGACAAATTTATACCCTTAGGGATCATATGTGGGCCCACTGGGTAGTACAATCTATCTAACAGGCTCTGCAGACACATAAGTGTTTACAGTGCAGTTGCATCTAGTCACTCACAGGTGACGTTTTCTCTGACGAGTGGTTCCCTTTTCCTTAACTTCTCCCAGCCAACACTTGTTCCTGCATATTTGGACACCTATTTTAGAATTCTCAATTTTTCAGCACCTTTTTATCTATTCCCATTCCCGTACAAAATCCCAGGGGGGGAAAAGAAGGGTACAGGTTTTGGATTAGAGGCACAGTCTCCTAGAGTGTCATATTAACATGTAGGTAGGTAGGAGCTTTAGGTTGGTAGGTAGGCAGGGCCCCAAGTAGGTATGTAGGTAAGGCCTTAGGTAGACAGGTAAATGGGTGAGGCCCCAAGTAGCTAGTTAGACACCTGTTAGATAGATTGGTAGGCCTCAGATAGGTAGATAGGTAGTAGATAGACCCCAGGTAGGTAGCAGCAGTATGGCCCCAGGTTGGTAGGCAGGAAATTAGGACACAGGTAGGTAGATGGGCAGCAGTTAGGCACAGGTAGGTAGAAAGTTAAGACTCAGGTAGGTAGGCAGCCATTAACCCCAGGAAGTAGTAAAGGCTCCAGTTGGTACCTACAATGATAGGCGATTGGGGCTGGGATTTAAGTAGGCAGTAGATAGGCCCAAGGTAGTTAGATAGTTAGGTAGATAAAAAAAAATAAACTCCCTCCGTGGGGCCGGCCCGTGGTGTCATGAATGTGTCATGCGCCGCCCGCTGATGCACATGGCCGCCCGTAAAAACACTAAGCCCAGGAGGGGCATGGTTCATTAAGGGACTACGCAGACATGCCTCTGAACTCTCGGGACAGAGAGCCCAGGCACTCTTGGGCATGATAAGCTAGCTGGGCCCGTCTCCCTGTAATTACGCCACCGATTCTATACTTAAAGACAATCTACTAAAAACCAGAGGCCTAAGGTGCAAAGTCCAACAGACCTGTACATAAAAGTTGAGGTCACGTGTGGTCAAACACCAGCTTTTGCCTCGATATGGGCAAAATCATGACAAATCCACATTATTTTGCAAAAACCAAGGTAAGAAAAAACTATTTGATCACGAAATAAGAACTCGCCACAAGGTTACATTTTTTAGATCAACCAACACCTGTGAGGGTACAGAAATCTAACAAGGTCACAAATAGAGAAGTTCTATATGTGATCTAACGCCCCAGATTTCTGTTTAGATAAGGCAGTGTATAAAAGCAAAAACTACAGAATCTCTTTTACGGATAACAGGTGAAGAGTACACCTAGGGTATCAAGGCCCGGCGTAAACAAAATATGAGCAAAAAACTACAAACATGGAAGCAATACGTCTTCAGGCTAAAATGTAACTTTTATTCAAAGCTGCTAATAAAAGGGAACTAACAAATCCCTATTAATCCCTAAGAATACTAAAACCTAAAGACAAGTAGGGATACCGCCCTGAAAAAGTGCATAAATACACAAAGTCACAAATCGATGAATTTTTACATACCTGAATGAATCAGAATGTTGAGCAGAAGGAAACCACATTTGTTATCTAGTATTGGCTTCCTGTAAAAAACTGGGTTTGCTAGCTGTAGTTGCACACATCAGAGTTGTAGCATAGAATTATTGTGCTTCACGTCGTGGAGAAGCTACAAATATACTTTAAAGCAGCGTTATTTCTGAGGAGATAAGGCAATGTACTGTAATAAACCCCTAAATTTGAACATAAGTCAAAATTACCCTTCAGATTTTTTTTTTAGAAATTAGTAAGTAGCTTGGCAAAGATGGTGTGTGAATGATTCCTGTGATAATGGACATGCTAGACAGACATACTTTTAAAGGGGTTTTCCCATCTTGATGTTTCACTGAGCCTACTCTACACAGTCAGCTTCAGGCTGTGGACAGTTCTACAACAGTGACTGACATTTCAACTCTGCTATTCCTAACTGAGCCTGTTGGGGGGACATTGGTGATGGAAGCGTTTTAACAGCAGGGTACAAGACAGTCTAAAGTGTTAACATTTGTGAGAAAGGTCTAAATAAGGTCTTGTTGCTGATAAGACACAGCAGGGAGTGATATCACAATCACAGCCATGGCTGCTAGAGCAGAGAGAGGTGATCAGGAGCCTAGGAAACCTGTAAACAAGCAAGAGCTAAGAACTGGTCTAACTGTGAGATGAAGCACGTGAAATAAAAACAGCAATGTATTTGGTAATAATCTTAATTTGCCTCTGCCTACATAAATCCATGTGGTGGGAATACCTCCTTAAGAGTACATTCACATGTGGCGCACCAGACAGCACGACCACACTGCAAATGATGATGTTCTGTTTCATATGTATCATTTAATCCTGCAATTTTTAAAAATTAAGTGGAGGTAGAAAATGCAACATAAGTTTGACAAAACTACAAATTATGTATGCTATGTAAAATAAATAATCTTATCTATGTGTTTCTCATGTACTTTATAATGTATCTCTTTGTACCAGCATGGACTCCACATAGCATAGCACTCCACAGGGTCCATTCATGTCATTTTGCTATGTGCATAAGTACTAAACAGGTGTGTATCTGATGAGAGAGTGAGAACTGCTATCAACTTTTTCATGGTACATCCCAATAAATCAGAAGAACAGAAGAAAATGAAAGACTGGAGAAAAAGATTGCAATGAAATCAATGGGCCACATTTACTATTGCTGTCTAAAATTTAGACAGTGTGAACTTTTACAGGCTGTCTAAAAATATGCTGGATTTATTACAGTGTCTCATGCCTTTTTATAATTTCACAACATCTTTAGGGCTTGTTCACATGGAGTTTTGCCTCTGTATTAACATAAGCTTTTTAGATGCGTCTCTGGGACCGACAGGACGGACCCAGAGATACATCTAACAATTAGCAGTGACTTTATCACTGCCGGCAACGAGGAACACGCAGCGGTGTTCACATGAGAGATCGCCGCTGCATGTTTGCCTTGCGCCTGTCGGGTCCGTCTTGCGGATGCGATCACAGATTTGACATTCTTTGATCGGGTCTGTAAAGCGGACCTGATAGGCGCAGAAGACAAAACTCCGTGTGAACAAGCCCTACGACTAATTACTAGTTGGCATACTTTCTAGGCCAGACTTTTGATACATTTCTGGCACACCATGTAACATGGTGAACACTCTTCCTTCCCAGGAAGCCACGCTCACCTCTGGCTAAGCCATGCCACCTTTTCAAAGCATTCACAAATATTTTCTAAGACCAATAATACAAATTAACTGCTCACAAAATGAACCACTTTTTGGCACATTTTACAAACACATTTCTGTTGCAATCAAAATATTAAATGTAGGCCAGTAGGTTTTAATTAATGTAGATATTTATGTCATGACCACCCAACATAGTTAGGACTTTGAACATTTATACTACAAATAAAACTATGTTCATTAGGATATGTTCACACAGCGTGATTGCGGGGCGTACAGTACAGTACAATTACGCCGGGTGTTCGGGAGTCGCGCTGCTACGTGTGTACTCCCACGAAGCGGGAGGGAGGGGGGCGGCAGCCCGCCGGCCCCATAGACATTCATTACTCACGCTGCGTATTTGCCGCAAGTAATTGACATGTCACTTATCTCCCCGCGTGTACAATATGATCGTATTGTACAAGCGGGGACAGGAGGTGTAATCCATAGTTCTCTATGAGAACTATGGATTACCGTAATTTCGCCGAAATTTGACCGTGTAAACATACCCTTACAGTGAACAAAGGCGGAATAGTGTACAACTAACCAATAAATGGTCATAGCCTCTCACCACATCAAAACTTGGATTACCCCATTCAAGAAAGAAGGAGAAGGCTCTGGGGATATCAGACCAATGATTATGCACATGACCATTTTCAAAACAGTGCTCTATGCGGAACCATGTTGTGTAACATTTTTTTTCGCAATTTGATGTGTATATTGCTTGTTGAATAGGAATACTTCTAAAGTGGGGAAAGGCATCCAAAAAATGACTTCTAAAATTTTACTTTATGCTTACTGCACATAAAACTCCACACACAGCTGTAAAAAATAGGGAGGTGGGCATAGCTTAACATGATAATTTTAGCATAGTATACCAGATTTACATACAAAAACTCAGCTATGCTTGTAAGCATGAGCCCTGGTAGTAAGTTACCAGCTGTAAAGACACTGGTTGTCAAAAGATGACAGAACTGGACTTCACCAGCAGTTTCCTTTTCGGCGTTCCCTTGGTGTCTCCCAATACTCAGATAGCCCCAGAACTTAACCTCCTAGCGAAATTTGACGTACTAGTACCTCATGGTCGGGAAGGGGTTCATCATGAATTTGGGCTTACAAGCAAACCAGCCCGATGAGCACATGAAACCAGCTACATACATAGCTACAATATGTAGCAGTACAGTCATGCTCTGCTATGTGTTATAGCAGTAATTTATAGAGTCAAGTCCCCTACAGGGACAAGTAAAAAAAAAAAAAGAAGCAAAAACACAAAAGCAAAAAAAATTAAAAACACATAAATCGCCCTTAAACATTAACATTAAATGGAATAAAAAGCAATCAAAGTCATATAACCCCAAATCGGTACCAATGAAAACATTCGTTCATCCTGCAAAAAAAAGCCTTTACACAACTCCTTTACACATGAAAGTAGTAAAACATAAAAAAATATATAAAATTGGTATCGTTATGATTGTATCAACCCATAAAGAAAAGTTATCATGTAATTTATTCCACACAGTGAACACTGTAAAAATTAGACCAAAAAATAATGTTGGAATTACTGTTTTTTGGGTTTTTTTTTGTCATTTTCACAACCAAATGGTAAAAAACTGAAACATTTATGGGCCCCAAATTCACACTACACCCCTATATGATTTCCTTGAGAGGTGTTGAATCCAAAATAGAGTGACTTCTGGAGGGTTTCACCTGTACTGGTACTTTGAAAGCTTTGCAAATGTGACTTGGCACCCACCAAAACCTGCATTTCAAAAGCCAAATAGCACTCCCTCCCTTGTACGCCCTTCCACAGCAGATTACACCCATAATATATGCTATTGCCAAACTTGGAAGAAATTGTGTTTACAATTTTGGGGTGCTTTTGTCCAGGATTCCTTGTGAAAATAAAACATTTTCAGCTAAACCTTCATATTACTGGAAAAAAAAAATAATTTTACATTTTTTCAGGCTAATGCTAAAAAAATATGTGAAACATCTGTGGGGTCAACATACTCATTATACCCCTGGATACATTCCTTTAGGGGTGCAGTTTTCTGTCTATGAAGTTTTAGCACCTTAGGGTGTCTGCAAACCTAAGGCCTAAATAAAATCTTAATGAAAATGAGACCCCAAAATTCAGTAGGTGCTCCTCCTACCCTGAGGCTTGTGGTCAAATCATATAGTGCACGAAGTCCACATATGGGATGGTTCTTAAAACAGCAGTAATGGAGGAATCAATCCTGAATAAATAATGGATAAAAATTGAAAAAATTTAAAAAAATGTGACATTTTGAATTTTTACCTTTAATTTTTGTGAAATACCTAGAGTGTTAAAATTCCTAAATTCTGTTGTGAATACTTTAAAGGGGTGCATTTTTTTTTAGATGGAGTCATTTATAGGGATATGTAATATACAGGGCCTCAAAGCCATAATATACAGAGCCTCAAAGTCAGAACTGGACTGGTCCTTAAAAAAAATTGTTGAAAATGTGAAAAAAATACTGCTAAATTTCTAAGCCCCCTAATGTCGTAAAAAATAAAACAATTTGCCAACATAAAGTAGACATTTGGCAGATTTTTCCATATTTTCACATTTTTATGTTATGAACTGTAACAACCAAACTTTATTACTAATTTAAAGCACAATGTGTTACAAGAAACCAATTTTGGATTTACATGGATAGGTAAAACCATTAAAAAGTTATTTCCACATAAAGTGACATATGTCATATTTGAATAATGGTTCCTAGAGAGGTCAGAGAGATCAAAACTGGCTGCGGCATTGAGGTGTTAATTAGAGCCAAATGGTAGCCATCTAACCTCTCACAGAGAATAAAAATATGAAGCACATATGAAATAGCAAACTAAGAGGGACTCATGATGAAATGATAGAGCTTGCAGAACAACAGATAATTTAAATATGAATATCGTAAATCCAAAAGCAGAGTAACAACAGACGTCAACTGACTTTAACTAACTCTCCCTTAATCTTTCCCTAGACCTCTCCCTAACACTTAGCGGGGTTTTCTCACTACAAATAACATATCTGTAATGATGAGGACAGTAAAAATAAGCACTTTTTAATTGGTTTGTATTAATTAAATCCTTTAGTATAGCAGCTGTTACCTAATTTGTGCATGTCTAGAGCTATTTCTTCAGTCTAGGGTCAGGCCACGCTCCCTGTGCTGTGATTGGCTGCCTGAATTTAGTTCAACCACAGGTTGGGACATGCTGTGACGTGCTGTGATTGGCTATTGTACTTTTTCTGTGCTAGATGTCGGCCTTCTGAGTACTCTGTGTCACCTCCATAGATCCGTATTCTAATTGCCTTACCCTCACTCCCCCCGAGCTGTGGGAAACAGGCTACATGTGCCTCTGCTCCTTTTTGCTCTGCTCTGATGTGAAGGATCTGGGCAATTATGGAGTCTTTTTTGCTGCTAGATTCACCCCACCACCCATATAACACAACCTTATACACTCTGATCCCCCTCTACATGCATGAAAAAAGAGGTCCCTCCTCTTTTAAAAAAAAAAAAAATTAAATAAAATAGACCACCGCGGGAAGGGGCTAATAAAAGGGTAAGGCGAAATGGCAGGTAGATTTCTACCGTTCAAAACTGCAGTAAAGCTCAATACAAAGCAGCAACACCAAAAGTTAGTAAAATTGTACATAAACAATAGACTAAAAACACGGTACAGGTTTAACATTACAGGTACTGTAGCTTCAGAAACATAAAAGAATATTATGAGTAAACATGACTGTAGTAGCAGAGACAAAAGTAGCAGCTAAAGTTATAAAAGGGAATAAGGATATGTCCACACGGCAAGGGTTTCAGTCTGCTTTTCAGACGGTTTTCTGATTTCAAATCCGAAAACCATCCAAAAAAACTTAGAACATGCACATTCTTCCGCCTGACTTTACAGCGGAACATGTACTGTTCAATGTTTAGTGGAACTGCTAAAACCACAAGCCACAGCCAGGAACCATCCCCTTAAACGTTTAAAAGATGATAAAATACCATTCGGATTCTTTAATCAAAATCTGACCGGTACTTTGTCAGTGCCGTGTAGTCTTACAGGCTACTCCTGACAAATAAACATAACTGCAAGTACAGCTCTGGTCTTTAATGTGGGATAGAATGTTGAATCAGTACAAGACAAATAGAAAGTTACTTTACTTTTTATGAGTCTTTATAAAAACTGTATAATAGTGTTCGTTAAACAACCTTTAGTAATTTGTGTGAATTCTTACCTGTTGGTATCATAGTGTCATCTACAGGAAGATAGTGTTCAGCGTCAATCGAAATCTCATGGTCATATATGTTTTCTGAACCCTTAAAAGAGAAGACTCACTTACTCAAAACCAAGACAGCCAAATAAATGTATAAGTAACACTGCTAACATGTGACATTTGTATGTGCAGAAAACAATTTTAATAAAAGCCATGAATGAGGAGTATTTTATTGCCGTGTTAATGCATGGGCATGCAGAGGAGTAGCCGAAGCCCGACAAGCATTAGGGCTAATTCACATAGGGGAACTTGTCAGAAAAGAGGTGCTGCCACGTCAGTTTTAAGGCGCATTATATGAGCGTATAATATGCCTGAATGAATGAAAATGTAAAAAAATCTGGCGTCTGGTATACTTGCATAGTACAATTGATGCATCTAATCTAGGCGCATAGCATATCATTGGAAGCATATTTGATGTGCCTACTTCATGCCGAAGTATAATGCACCTAGTTTTGGTGTACTACACCAAATAGGACATGTCGCCCATAGTGTTTTGGCAGCCAGTCCAAGCTATACTTTAGGATACCATAAATATTTGTCCCAATGTATGCTAAGGGAGGTTGACGGGGCCATAGTTTTTTTAACGCCTTCCCGATTACTGAGAAATCCTGCTACAAATCATATAAACCTATATATCACAGAGCTCAGCTTTTTCTCCCACTATCTCATCCTGCTCTCAGATAGGGAAGCATAAATCACCTGACGGGTTCATTTTAAGCAAACAACCATGTGCAATATTGTGCCTCATAAGGAACCATATTTTGCATTATGCTTATTGCTTGCTACATGATATATTACAGTAATGTACTTCTAGGGAAAGAATACAGTCCACTATAAGGATTCCAATAAAGCATTTGTTTATTATGACAACCCCATAAAAACTCCTCCATATGAAAATTGTACCCAGGAAGACTGACTAAAAGGTTGAGCATATGACCATGAGAAATACATTTCTCAATATTGCTCCATGTTAATATCTACAATTTTCCATAAAATACTAACATAATACCTCCAGATCTTTGCCAAATTGCTGGCTAATAGACTAAATAGACTAAACCCCTTACTGCCAGATTTGATTGATCGCAACCAGGGAGGGATACCCTCAAAATCTTAGATATTACCCACTATGCTTGCTCCCACAAAATCCCACTAATGATATTATTAGATGCTGGGAAGGCCTTTGACAGGACATTTTGGTCATCTCTCACGCATACTTTGTCTACACTGGGCCTAGGATCCTCTTTCATATCAAAGGTTTTGGTGCTATACCATTCCCCTTTAGCCAAAATGAAAATAAATTGTACTCTTTCAGAATTAGTTACGATCCGTAATGGTACTCGACAAGGTTGCCTGCTATCCCCCCTCTTGTATTTTCTAACCATGGAACATTTGATGGAGTCGATTCGGTCCAGCCCGGACATTAGTGAGTTCAAAATAGGGGTAAGAAAGTTTAAAAGCTCTGCATTTGCGGACGATCTTCTAATCTGCATGACAAACCCTTACATATCGCTCCCATCCCTCATGTCTGAGCTGGAACGTTTCAGTGCTTGGTCAGACTATAAGATAAATTATTCCAAATCCAAAAGTATTAAATGGCACTCTTGAGCCACAGATAGTGTTCCCTTTCTCATGACCCACTCAGGCAATCACATAACTGGGGACCAAAATTCCTACTGACTGCTCTAAAGTATACAAACTGAATTTTCTGCCTCTACAAACTCAATTCAGGCGAGGTAAGAAGGATTTTTCATGGTTTGTGAGAATGAGCATATTGAAAATGAACCTTCTCCCAAAGCTACTTTACTTTTTACAGACCATCCCCATCCACCTACCTTCTATTTTGTGGAGAAAAAAAAAGCAGCAATGTTTCTGTGAATTTGTTTGGCACCAAAGAGGACTGAGACTTAGCCAAAAGATCTTAATTAGGCCAAAACTAGCTGGTGGGGTTGGTTTGTCAGATTGTACAGTAGGCTCTATTACCTTGTTTTGGCTCACACCAGATTTTTTGACCTTACACATAATCCTAAAAGTTAATTATGGATATATATTTCCCAATCAGTCTGCCCTTGGGCATTATCTTTTCTTCTAAGGGCACACAGCTCTGTTTTTGCAGTTGCTAATCATTTTTCATTTAGTACAGCCCACACCATAGCAATGACACACAGTGCTAAATCACATGAGGCTCTTATACGTTTGGAAGGTCTCCTATACCCTAATATGTAGAACTGCAAACCGTTTTCTTGGCAGTTTTAAGTACCACCCGCTGCTGGTATATAAAATTCACAAGATGGGAAATTGTTGCCCACCACTAATTTTTTTTTTTTTTTCAAAATGTCTTTATTAGGTAGTACAAAGTACACTAAAGTTACAAGTTATGAGGTACATTTTGCAAATTGTCATCAATAATTTCAACATTTGGATATATTACAACTTGCATACTCCGCATTACCAATTTTCATTATATGCAAAATTAAAAAAAACCTAAACACATTAAAACTTGTCCGAGCCTCCATATCGCGGTCTCATATCCTTTCTCAGAGGATAAATGATCATAATCTATCGGGCTAATATCACCACAGTAACTATCTAGTTATAGGTGACATTCAGGTGCATTGGACTTAAAGGTCTATAGCCTCAGCTATAGCGCTAGGCTCTCTGAATGACAGAAAAAAAAAAAAAACACAAGTCATGAGAACAAGAAGACTGTATACAACATTAGGCTCAGACAAAACAAAAACACATACCAACAAGTGCTCCATTCTCCGGGCCCACCCCCCAACCCCTGTTTTGGTAGTACGATCATTCTATGTGGCTCCCCTTATCTGGTACCTAAATTTTGTCCTATTCTGCAGGGCCGGCACTTTGGTTGCCAAACAATATTGTAGATGCTAATCCATGATTCCCATCCTCTGGATATACCAAATCTCTGAGTCCCTTATATTGGGGCCTCGCCAATCAATATCTGCTCTTGGAACCATGTGGTAAAGCTAAAAACATTCTTTGTTTGGTTTTCTTGTATTCTCTGTGGGGCAGAGGGATAAACCTGCCCCAAACTTGAAAAATTTTTTGGACATGAGTCTCCTTCCCGCCTGAGGCCTCCACCAAATCCATTTTCAGTATGTAAGACAATTTCTCCAAGAACATCTTAAAAGGAGGCGCTGACTCATGTATCCATGTGTTCAAGACAGTTTTGACGCCTGCCGCTGAGATCATATATAATAATTTCCTGCTTCCCGGTTCACATGGGGTCATCTGGGTATCTACATGGCCGAATATGGCCCATAGAGGGTTGTTTGGGACATAGTTAATCAAGTGCGTCCTTGTTAATGTC
The DNA here is from genome assembly GCA_025379985.1 of Phyllomedusa bahiana. Lineage (NCBI taxonomy): Eukaryota > Metazoa > Chordata > Amphibia > Anura > Hylidae > Phyllomedusa > Phyllomedusa bahiana. The sequence goes on from JAODAL010017643.1 coordinate 14,097, forward strand.
ATCACTCGGTCCCAAAAATTTTGGATCACCGGGCAGCTCCACAAGCAGTGGAAGATATCCGCTTCCAGAGCACCACATCGGAAGCATCTGTTGCTCTCAAAAATGCCCATGCGGTATCCCCTGACCGGGATAATGTATGCCCTGTGGTACAACTGGAGGGACATCTCCCAGTACCTACTTGAGGGTAGGAATTTGCAACTGTTGGTCAACGCTGCAAGTAGCGTGTAGACCTCCAGACTGGGGTCATCTCCCGCCCATTTCGCAAGTGCCATAGTTGAGCCTGAAAAGTCTAGTGGTGTATGTAAAGCTTTGTAATAGTGGGTAATCAGCCCCCTTTTAGTTGTTTTCTGGAGCAAGAGCCTACGTGTTGAAGGATCCCATTCTCTCCGCGTGAAGTGTGGAATCAGCGTTAGGGTGTAACTGCGGGGACATAAATATGGGAAGAAGGAGACCCCTGCCTCCGGGAATTTAGTTCTTAGTTCCTCAAATTGTAAGACCCTATGCGTTTTTGCATCTATTAAATCGTAGACCGATAGGATTCCCCCTTTCTCCCACCTGTAGAAGTCCCTATGTGGAGTTCCCTTCTGGAAATCTGGATTACCTATTAATGTACGAAGCATAGAGGCATGGGGATGCAGCCCAAGGAGCGTCCTCAATTTCTGCCAGCCCCGCCATGTTAAAAATACGAGTGGATTGGCTTTTATCTGTTCTGGATTTGATGCAGGGCAGATGCATAAAAATTTGCTAGTGAGATCTTCCCTAGAGACGATTGCTCCGCCTTGGTGTCTGTGTATACTGAAGTATTTTGCAACCAATCTGCTGCCATACGAATCAGCGCGGCCACATTGTATGCTCGAATGTTCGGAAAGTTAATACCCCTTTGTCTTTGGGCTGCTGCAAAATTATTAGCGGAATCCGAGGCCTTTTACCGCCCCAGATAAATCGGCGGAAGAGCGCATTCATGCGTATCTCATCCTTACGCCTGATATAAAGTGGAAGGGATTGTAGGAGATACAGTAGCTTGGGGAATTCCACCAATTTAACCAAGTTTCCCCTACCCATATAGGACAACGGTAGTTGCCTCCACGCGTGTAGCCTCGTTTCCAGCGAGGTTAGATAGGGTGTAATGTTATCTTTGTATAGACTGGTAGGGAGCCTTGATATTGATACCCCCAAATAGGGTATTTTGGCTGTACACCAATTAAACGGGTAAAGTGTGGTCCACATAGGTTTCAGTGGTCCCCTGAGCATCATGGCATTCGTTTTGTCCATGTTAACATAATACCCTGAAAGGGAGCCCATCTCCTGCAGCCCCCGCAGCACCCCCTGCAGGTTGTGTCGCGGGTTTTTCAAAATTATCATCACATCGTCCGCAAAGGCCACTATATCCAAGATCGGGGAATCAGCCAGAATCCCATCAGTGGCCGAACTAGGTTTTAGGTAATACAATAACGGATCAAGTGCGAGATCAAAGAGCAATGGAGATAGTGGACAACCTTGTCTAGTACCCCTAAACATGTCTATGGGAGGGGTTAGTAATCCATTAATTAGAAGATTAGTGGACGAGCCTTCCTGGATGCAAGAAATGAAATTTCTAAAGACAGGGCCGAAATTTCTTCTTAACAAGGTAGCAGACAGGAAGGGCTACGAAACCTTGTCAAATGCCTTTTCGGCATCTAGGCTTAAAAGCATCAAGATGTCCGAAGAAGGTCCCGAGGCCCTCACCGTCGCCCCCACCACCGTCCTAATATTCTTAACTGCTTGACGTCCCTGTACAAAGCCCCTCTGTGCCGGATGTGCTATATCAGGAAGAAAAGTCTGGAGGCGAGTCGCCAAAATTTTGGTTAGAAGCTTGTAATCAACATTGAGTAACGTTATTGGGCGATAATTTTTAACCTGAGTGTTAGCCTTGCCTGGTTTTGGCAGCAAGATCGTACACGACTCCGAAAATAGCTCCATTGCTCCCTGATCCCGTTATATTGCATTATATAAGCCAACCAATTTTGGCGTCACTTCAACCGATAAGAGTTTATAAAATTCACAACCATAGCCATCCGGCCCCGGTGATTTCTTAGTAGGCGAGGATGCTATGGCCTTCCTCACCTCCTCTTCCGTGATTGGGCTATCCAAAAAGGCCTGCTTTTCTACGCTAAGACCCGGGAGAGATGCAGCAGGAATGAATTTATCTGACCCATGTCAGTGGGGTTGCTCTATAAGAATCTTCAAAGAAATCCACGAATAGCCTTGAGATATCTTCCGGCGCCGTGTATTGCGTCGCAGAGGTCGGGTCCTTCAAGACTAGCACTGGTTTACGGCTATGTTGGGCCCTAACCAATTGCGCCAGTATCTGACTATCTCAATTCGCCCCCCTAAAGTATCTATTCTGGTTAAGCTTAACCAACCAATTAGCCTGACTTTGTACAAAAGAGTCCAGGACTGCTTTGGTTTCTTTGTAGACCATTTCTGCGGCGTCCGAGGGAGTGGTCGTCAATTCCCTTTGTGCTAACAGCAGTGTTGTCTGCAATTTTTCAAATTTGGATTGAGCCTCTCTTCTTCTGCCGGCAACATAATTAATGATATAGCCCCTCATTACCGCCTTTACAGCAGCCCAGAACAAAGGAGCATTCCCTATGTGCGCTAGATTATCATCCACGTAGTTAGTCCAGTGGACTTGCAGGAAGGACTTGAAGTCCTCAGATTCCAGCAAATATCCAGGGAATCGCCAAAATCTGCTTTTGGCTTGTGGTGTTGAGCACGAGATCAGCAACGTGACTGGGGCATGATCGGAGATAGCAATGGTATGGACCTTAGAGTCCAAGACCATCTCCCACAGTTTCAGAGAAATAAGAAAGTAATCTATTCTCGTGAAACTTTTATGTACCGCGGAGTAGTATGTGAACTCTTTTGCCCCCGTATTTAGGGTGCGCCAGGGATCACAAAGCGCATTGTCGTTTGCCAGGCTCAATATGTCCCTAGCCGCTGGGGATGGTGTCCTATTTAATGCCGATCTATCTAGAGAAGGACATTGAGTTGCGTTAAAATCCCCTCCCAAGATTACGTTCGTGTCTGCCCTGGATGCTAGAAAAGAGTTTAGCTTGACGAAGAAATTTGTATTGGATAGATTAGGGGCATATACATTTACAAGTGTGTATGAGGTACCCTGTAGCGATATTTTTAGCAAAATGTATCTGCCTCCTTCATCTTTTACCTCTTCCTCTATTAGATAATCCAACCCCTTTCGAAATAAAATGGCCACCCCTCTTGATTTGGAAGAATAATTGGACATGTGGCAGGACTCCAACCAGGGGCACCGCAGACCCACCTTGTTATCCTTCCTCCAGTGGGTTTCTTGCAGAAAAATTATATCAGGCTTGAACCGTTTAAGATGCACGCTCACCTTTTTCCTTTTAATAGGAGTGTTGAGTCCCGCCACATTCCAAGTAATCAGCCTGATTGGCCCCTCTTCCGAGATGACCACTCCTCTAGCCCTGCCCGTCATGTTACACCACTCATCAGCCCTCGTAAGATGTGATATCTTTCAATTACCAATGCCCCCATTGTCCCAGCGAGCAACGGGGCACATCTTCCTCTTTGTAGGCCATCCGGGGTCAGGAAGCCACAACCCTTTGTAGATCCATCCCCACCTGTAGGGCCAGACCCGGAGAACAGAGCACATACAATCGTCAGCAATATGAATAACAAGGGTAACATTTGGGACCCAAATTCGGTCCGTGAAACTTGACCAACCGCAGTCTGTATCAATAGCTGCATCGCAGCAACAAGTCAGTGGATCACTAGATCCAAAATTTCCCTTTGTCTCCCTAAATGGTCATGACCTTCTAGCTAACCCTCCTCAACGTGGAAATGGCGCCTAGCTTGAGCGGGGTCTTCAAAAAACATCTGCCTTCCCTCCACCTGCACTTTTAGCTTTGCGGGGTACAGGAGCTGAAAACGTATCGCCTGCCCATGGAGATGCCTGCAGACTGGGGTGAACAGCTTTCTTTTTTGGGCCACACTTGCAGAGAAATCTTGGAACAACAGGATTTTAATGCCCTCTATGATAAGAGTGTCACGCCTCCTGTAAGCCCTCAACACCTGCTCCATAATTGCCCAATTGAGATATTTAGCTATCACCGGGCGTAGTCTCGCATTCCTCTCCCCTTCCTGCCTCTGCGGTCCCAGCCTATGAGCTCTTTCAATGACATACTTGTCTGTGGGAACGTCGATATCTAAGGCTTTGGGAAGTTTATCTGTGAGGAAGGTAATCAGGGAGTCATCTGTGATGGATTCTGGAATCCCCACAAAGCAGAGATTATTCCTCCTGCTGCGATTTTCCAGATCTTCGATCCAGTCTCTTAAAATCGCCTCAGTTTCCCTTGCCTGCGCAAGAGATTGTTCCACATTGGAAGTGGTGACTTCACAAGATGCCACCTTGTTCTCAAGCTCCACTATTTTCTGCGTATTAGCTGTAATCATTGTTAACGCAGAGTTAATCATAGTGTGTAGAGCCTCAAATCGTTTATCCATCATGGGCATCATCATTTTGGAGACCTCCTGGGCTATGGCGGCAAGGGTTAATGGCTCATTGCCCTGTGGGGGCCCTGTCGGGCTAGATGGAGATGCCTGGGACGAGGCATACCCATCTCCTAAGGATGGAACTGGAGAAGCAGGGCTCTCCATCACTGCCCCTGGGGAGGTGCCCTGAGCCAAAATCGGGGCCTTATTTTTTGGAGTTTTAGGGGCTCCTTTTGACGTGTTTGATGCCCTCATAGCTTTTGGGGGCGCTGTCACCGTGGGTGAAGACGTGTGTTGGCGTGTATTCCTTTTTGATTGGCTTTTGGATAGATATTTGTCCATCCCTCCGTTACAGAGGGACGAAAAGAGTGGAGAGTGTTGACAAGATTTTCGGGGGAGACAGGGAGAATGTCTAGAATCACATATCAATAAAGTATCGGAACACCTCTGGCTACCCTTAAACTGTGCCTACAGTGTTGTGCTCTCCACAACACCTGGCTAGAAAAAGTTAGATTACCACATCCAAGTCCAGCAGCACAGGCAGGTAACACCAGCAAGGATACAAGATAAGTCAGCCAGTCCTAGGCCTCCAGCTCCCTCTAGTGGCCAGAGCCCGCTGGTACCTTCCTGCGAGCAGGTGGTGGGGGAATTTAACCCTCGCTGTGTCCCTATGCGTCGCTCCGTTCCTCGATCAGTCCAGGAGCAGGGGAGATAGCAGGGCCCCAGCAGCTCCGTTCTTACACTCAGGTTCTCCCCTCCAATCAGATCCCTTTTGATTTAGGGTGTTGCAGACTTTTACTCCTTCAAGTCCTGCAGAAGGTTCAGATATAGAGTTCAAGCCACAAAGTCTGGTAATGAACAAAAGAGCTGTGTCAGCATCCTGGAGAGCTGTAGCTTGCCCAAGGAGTCGTGATGGTATTAATTGGGCACTCAGCTACAGTGTTTCCCTTATTATGGAGTATGCCAGCGTCCAAGGGTGTCGCTGCTGGCTGGCAGGCGGGGCCGTGGGCTGGGGGCCGCAAGCTGCGTGCTGATGCCGTCACCAAGATGCCAATATGGCGGGTAATTTTCCCGCCATCACGGAGCCCGGTAAGAGGGGGACACGAAAGATCCCAGCAGGCTCCTCTCTCTCTATAGGCGAACTCCGACGGTGCGGAGAGCCCACCCCCCCCACTGTGGAGGCGAACCCCACACACCCGGCGCCTCCCGGGTTGAGCACCGCGCCCTCCGTGTCTCTAGAGCAGGTTATCACTGCAGGCCCTCAAGCCAAGATGGCCGACCGGCGCACCACCCAGCCACGTGTCAGCCGCACCGCGGGATGGAGAGTCCCCAACAGTCTCTGCCTCCTCCGCTCTCCCCCCCGCCTGCCAGTACCTCGTCACCGCCGCTTCGGGGTCGGGCACCGCCGCAGCCGCCCGCCTCTTCAGGGATGTACGGAGCCTGCGCGTGTCTTTCTGTAGCCGCCTCCTCTCAGAATGCGCGCAGCTGTACCTCCTCGGCGCTCACCACTGCCGGCCACCTCCAATCGCCGCGTCTCAGCCACACAGGATACTGGGCACCGCCCGGTCCGTCCACTCTTGGCGCCGATCCCTCCGCTGTGTCCGGGCCACACTTCTCCAGGCAGGTAAGCGCTGCAGCACTGGGGACGTCAGAGTCTTACACAGTCCCCGCTGTGTGCCGGTGCTTGGCTGGTTCTGTTGGCACGTTCTCGCCTCACTCTCTCCCAGGCGGGGTGTCACTACAGACCCTCAGCGGCAGTTCACAGCCTCGGGTTTCGGAGCAAACTCCAGCTCCTCGACTATCCGGGTGATAGGCGCGCCGTTCGCTGGCCTTCTTCTGCCCCTCGAGCTGAGCAATTAGTATCTCCGCCCCGGAAGTGCCCACCACTAATTTTTAATTTTGAGTATGCAAAGCTCTCTTACTTCTTCTCATGTGCAGTTTCCAAACTGAAATTTAAACGCATATCAACCATGTTGGACCTAACTCCTCCTTGCCCAGACATTTATGGCGACATGTATGATGTTGGCACATAGAGTCCAGTTCTAAATAGCTTTCAAGCAGTTTAGAATGCTCCAGAATGTATGAACCTGTTCTACAGCAGGTCATAGATGTGGCGCTTTCTAGTTCCACTAAGACAATTCAGGCTCAGGTTGACCACTTTTAACTTGATCTGGCAGTTCCAGCAATAATGCGCCTAGTTTTCGCATCCTCCAGTCATAAATGTGTAGAATCATGCGGTTGTGGCGCATTACAAATGCGGGTGCCGCTAAATGAGCCTACTTTTGGAGTGCGCCTGATTATAAATCTAGAGAACAGGTTTGCGACAGCTTTTTGGGCTGAAAGGACACCAGAATATTGGCGAAGCCCTGTACATACATGTCGCCCTTAGTCTCAGTATTATTCTAATTACTCCTTTCTCCTAGAGACCATTATTTTGCAAGGCCTGGGAAAAGGAATTGAACAAGACATTCTCAGAATCACAGTAGAGCAAATGCGTCTTTCTTACCCATGAGGCAGTTATTGCTTCTAAAGCACAAAAAAATAGCTACAAATCCTATCAAGGTGGTACTGGTCCCAACCTTACTACATAAATGGTATCCTAATTTAAGCATCTCCTATTGGCGCCATGACAAAGAGGAGGGTATGATGATTCACATTTGTTGGGGTTGTGCTGCTCTTGCAAATTACTGGAGGTCAATTCTTAAAGCTATTCACAATGCTACAAGAATGGCAATCCCTAATACTCCAGAGAATACATTGTTATACATGTTCAAATTGTCCCAAATTAAATACAGGAAATTGCTGATGAGACATTTATTACAGGCTGTCAAAAGAGTCATTCCTCAAAGGGTGGAGATCTTCTGATCCCCCCTCTGTTGGCTGGCTGAAGTAGTTACCATACACCGCATGGAAGAACTTATAGCTCAGACCCCGGAGGAAGCAACCAAATACAACAAAATTTGGTCTTCTCGGTCAGAATACTTTGATTCTCCCGAGTTCAAGCAGTTTTAGGAACATTGTCACTAAGTTTCTATTGAGCCTCTTTGCATTTGGTTTCTCCCCATCTGGGTGGGTCTGGTAGCCGGGGAGGAGATCTGGGAGATCAGGGTACTGGCACACCAGAACATTACATGCTCCTAATACTCTACACCCCTACCCTGACCTTCTCCCCCCCCTTCCTTTTATGTTGGCTCCTTGATGTTAATGTCTTACCCATTTGATTTTATACAATTGACCAGTTCTCACCAATATGGGGAGTTGCACTCTAATTGTATTTTCTTGTAATGAGCGACCAACATTGAGGTTCCTTCATATTATTATATTCTTTTATTTTATTATGATTGCACTTTATGGTATATGTGAAAACAAAAACTTGTCATGGGAGCTGGCGCGGGTGCCGTCGCCCCCCGCAGCCGCCCCCTGCCCACAGGGGGTCCGGCGCGGGTGCCGCGGCCATCCCCTGGCTGCCCGGACTCCGGCGCCTGTTCACTTACCCGTCCACGCTCCTGTGCTCTCTGCTCCTGTCGGTCCCAGCCGCTGTGTGCGTACCTGCTGCTTAGGGCTGGTCTGGATTTAAAGTGCCGGTAATTTGTCAATTGCCGGCCGCTGGTCCTATATATGGTATACGCCCCCTGCACTCTCTGCCAGATCATTGGTGTGCATTTAGTGTGTTTTGAGAATGTTGGAGTTCCGTATTGATTACCTGTGTACCTGTCCGTTCCGCTACGTTTCCTGACCTTGCCTGTTTGCCGCCTGCCCTGACTGCCTGCCCGTCTCTGACCACGAACATCTGCCGCCCGTCCTGACTTCCTGCCTGTCCCCGACTTCGTCTCTGGATTACGATTCTGTACCACGCATTACCCGGCCGCCATTGCAAGCAAGCCACGTCAGGGGTAGCGACCTGGTAGCCTCACACCGCAGCAAGTCCATCCCGGGGGCTACTAAGACTCCGCTCCCTGGCGTGGCTTAACTATCATCGCTTGCAGTGGTCCAGCGAATCCACCAACCCGTTACAGTAAGATCTGGCCATGGATTCCGCTAGGGTACCTTTGCCCGATCTCCGGGACGTCACGGCGGCTGTCACCCAGCAGAGCCAGCGTATTGACCAGCTCGCAGCCATGATGGAGAACTTTGCGGCCCGTCTACCTCCGCCTGCGGCTGCTGCTGTCCCGCCAGCACCAGTTCCTCCTGCAGCCATTGCTCTACCTGCTCCTGCATCGGGACCATCTCTGCATGTGCCGCTCCCGTCACGCTATGATGGAGACCCCAAGAAGTGCCGTGGCTTCATCAGTCAATGCTCCATCCACATTGAGATGTTGGGGCATCAATTCCCTACCGAGCGGGCTAGGTGGCCTTTAAAATTAGCCTCTTATCGGGGGGAAGCCTTGGCCGGGGCCACTCCGCTATGGGACCGGGGGAGACCCTTTGGACGGCAAATCTGCAAACCTTCCTCCAGAGGTTCCGCACCATCTTCTAGGAACCAGGCCGCACTTCCTCCACTGCCACAGCTCTGCTCCGTCTCCGTCAGGGCGACTCTACTGGTGGTCAGTACTCCGTGCAGTTCAGCACCCTACCCTCAGGGGCTGGACGGGAAAATAATGAGGCTTTGGTGGCGCCTTCTGGCAAGGCCTTTCTGGGCGTATTAAAGACAAGCTCGCTGGTCGGGACCTGCCATTTGCTCTGGACGAACTGATTCTGTTAGCCACCCGAATTGATATTCGGTTTGCCGAGAGACAACAAGAGCTCCGTCTCCAATGGGAGGTCGCCCGACCTCGGCGGCTACCTCATCTGGCTCCCATTTTCCAACGACCCCCAAATTCCTCGCAATGATTCCTGAAGACAAAACCCATGCAGGTCAAGAGAGCCCCCCTGTCCCAGGAAGAACGTTCGCAGCATCGTCAGAGGCACTGTGCTTCTACTGTGGCGGTTCTGGCCACTTCATTGGGGATGTCCAGTCGCCCCGGGGAAAATCGCACTAGGGCTCGCAGGAGAGGCATCTCTAGATGTCAGAGCGGCCTCTCCCAGTCTGACCATTCCAGTACTATGTGGAGTTTTGCCGGACAGCACCTTTCAAGCCACCGCCTTCCTTGATTCGGGTTCCGCTGGAAATTTTGTAAGTCACGCGCTGGTGTCCAAATTTTGTCTCCCGGTGACCCCTCCGCAGAAACCCATGTTAGTCTCCTCCATCAGTGGCGGATGCCTAAAGGACGCTATTCGGTTCTGCGCTTCGCCCCTCACCTTGCATATTGGCGCCTTACACAAGGAGACTCTGAGACTTCTCGTTCTGCCTCGCTCCTCTTTTGAAATTCTCCTGGGCCTCCCTTGGTTGCAAGACCATGCCCCGACCTTAGACTGGAACAGGGGCGAGATTATATCCGTTGGGGTTCCACTTTGCCACGCGCGAAGCTTCCTGTACCTCCTGTCCAGCTCTAACGGCCGCCTCTGTAAAGTCTACGAAGCCTTCTGCGGGTTTGCCCACTCCTTACCAGGATTAGCCGATGTCTTTTCCGAAAGACAGGCCGAAACTCTTCCCCCGCACCGGCCGTTCGACTGTCCTATTGACCTGCAACCTGGTAGTACTCCTCCCCAAGGCAGAGTCTATCCTCTTTCTGTCCCGGAGACTAAGGTGATGTCGGAACATATCCAGGAGAATCTCTGTAAAGGCTTTATACGCAAGTCTTCCTCGCCTGCAGGGGCCAGTTTTTTCTTAGTTGAAAAGTAAGAAGGTACTCTCCGGCCCTGTATCGATTATCGGGGACTCAATAAAATTACTATAAAAAAATCGATACCTCCTGCCTCTGATCTCGGAGCTGTTTGATTGCCAGCGTGGCGCAAACATTTTTTCCAAGTTGGATTTACGCGGAGCATACAACTTGATCCATATCCGTAAAGGCGACAAATGGAAGACGGCCTTTAATACCTGAGATGGCCACTTTGAATATCTCGTCATGCCATTTGGCCTCTGCAACGCTCCGGCGGTGTTCCAGAATTTCGTCAACGAGAACTTCCACGATCTTCTCTATGTCTGTGTTATTGTCTACCTGGATAACATTTTAATCTTCTCTCCTGATCTAGAGACTCACCGCCACCACGTCCGCCAGGTGCTCAAACGTCTCTGTAGCCACCAGTTATATGCCAAACTGGAGAAATGCTTGTTTGAATGCACCTCGTTGCCCTTCCTAGGGTACATTGTCTCAGATCAGGGTCTCCAGATGGATCCCTCTAAGCTTTCCGCGTTCTTACAGTGGCCTCGACCAGCAGGCCTTCCCGGGCCCTCCAATGCTTTTTGGGGTTTGCAAACTATTACGACAGTTTATCCCGCATTTCTCCCCGCTCGTGGCCCCCCTGGTGGCCCTTACGAAAAAAATGCCAACCCTAAAAAACCCGGCCTGTGGAAACCCAAGAAGCCTTTGATCGCCTTAAATCAGCATTCGCTTCAGTCCTGTTCTGTCTCGCCCGGACCCCCAGCGTCCCTTTGTCCTAGAAGTGGACGCCCCCTCAGTAGGTGCAGGCGCTGTCTCCTTCAGAAGTCCTCATCTGGGAGATGCGTACTTGCGTTTCTTTTCCCAAACTTTCACCCCAAACCAAAAAAAATTACACGATCGGTTTATCGCGAACTACTGGCCATTAAGTTTGCCCTAGAAAAAATGGCGGCACTTGCTGGAGGGAACTCGCCACCCCATCGATATCTTCACCGATTATAAAAATCTTCTCTATCTTCAGTCTGCTCAACGACTGAATCCTTGACAAGCCAGGTGGTCGCTCTTCTTTGCCCGCTTTGATTTCCTCCTTCACTTTCGGCCAGCTGGGAAGAACGTCAAAGCGGAACACCTCTCTAGATCCTCGGACACAGGGGCCTGGAGCCGCCTCTGCCTGCACATAATTCCTCCAGAATGACTCCTCACGACGGCCCCGTGGTCCTTCAAAATCTAAACCCCAGGGAAGACCTAAGTACGCCTGCCATGCGACCTCGAATCCTGAAGTGGGGACATTCCTCACGAACAGCTGGTCATCCTGGAGTCCATAAGTCCCTGCAATTAATCTCTCGTTATTACTGGTTGCCCACCCTCGCTCAAGATGTTAGAGACTTTGTCCTGGCCTGTACCTCCTGTGCCCGTAATGAAGTCCCTCGTCTCAGACCCGCGGGTCTGCTTCAGCCTCTCCCGGTGCCAGAAAGACCTTGGTCCCATGTAGCCATGGACTTTTTACAGACCTCCCGTCCTCCTCTGGAAACACGGTCATTTGGGCGGTGGCTGATAGATTCTCGAAGAAGGTCACTTTGTTCCTCTGCCCGGGTTACCCTCTGCCCCCCAGCTGGCCCAGCACTTTTTTCACCACATTTTTCGGTTACACGGTCTCCCATTGCATATCGTCTCGGATAGGGGGGGTCCAGTTTGTTTTGAGATTCTGTCCGGCTCTATGTGGTCAGTTGCAGGTTCAGCTAGACTTCTCGTCTGCATACCACCCTCAAACTAATGGGCAGGTAGAGAGGGTTAACCAAGTTTTAGGTACTACCTACGACATTTTGTATCTGCCGTCAGGGTAAATGGCTGGGCCTCCTCCTGGCAGAATTCTCGTATAATTCCCTAGACTCGGAATCCGCTGGAGCCTCTCCTTTTTTGTTGCGTTTGGGCTACGTCCCCGCCCGCCTCGCCCTCTGGCTACCTCGTGTCACGTTCCTGCCGTGGATGCCCAAGTGCATGACATCAAGGCACTCTGGCAAGTCACACGACAGGCCCTTCTACTGGCCTCCGCTCGCACCAAGGTCCAGACTGACAGGTACCATAGACCTCCACCCTTATTTAAGCCGGGTGATAGAGTTTGGTTGTCCGCCAAATATATTCGTTTCAAAGTGCCCAGTTATAAGTTATGAAAAAACTTTGAGACTCTCGGTTCACATATTTTGATCAAAAGATGTTTTTATCACAGGCTGTCATAAGAAGGGCAGCTTGCAGGTTGGGTGTTTTTTATTTTTTCTCTCTGAATAATGGAGGTCGGTTGGACCGCGGGAGGTGATTGGTCGATTGAGAGGTAAGATAGGATAGGACTGCCCGATTTTGAGATCACGTTGAAAGTCGTGGGCCCGCTTAAAATCCCTTTTTATCAAATATGTGAACCCAGAAGTCTCAAAGTTTTTTTCATGTATGATAAAATAGCATAAATGTTCTTTAGGGATTTCCACGTAGCGTATTGCCCTTTTTGCAGTTATAAGTTAGGCCCTAAGTATTTGGGCCCTTTTGTTGTACTTCGGCAACTGAACCCGGTGTCCTAAAAGCTCCGCTTGCCTCATACTCTGCGTATCCCGAACGCCTACTAGGTTTCTCTCCTCAAACCTGTGCTGAACCGCTTCTCCCGTGGATCTGTCTCGCCTTCTCCTGTGGCCACCTCTGATAAAATCTTTGAGGTAAAGGAGGTGCTGGTGGAAAAAACAGTGAGGGGGGAAGCGGTTCTTTCTGATTGACTGGAAGGGGTTCGGGCCGGAGGAGCGTTCGTGGGACCCCGAGGCCAATCTGTCATCGGACCTCCTCTCTAAATTCCGAAAAAAGAGGGGGAGACCTAAAGGGGGGGGGGTACTGTCATGGGGGCTGGCGCGGGTGCCGTGGCCCCCGGCGGTCACCCCCCCTGCCCACACGGGGATCCGGGGTGGGTGCCACGGCCGCCCGCGACCATCCTCTGGCTGCCCGGGTTCCGGCGCCTGTTCACTTACCCGTCCACGCTCCTGTGCTCCCTGCTCCTGTCGGTCCCAGCCGCTGCGCGCCTACCCGCTGGTCTGGATTTAAAGGGCCAGCGCGCTGGTAATTTGTCAATTGCCGGCCGCTGGTCCTATATATGGTATACGCCCCCTGCACTCTCTGCCAGATCGTTGGGGTGCGGTTAGTGTGTTTTGAGAGTGTTGGAGTTCCGTATTGATTCCCTGTGTACCAGTCCGTTCCGCTACTTTTCCTGACCTTGCCTGTTTGTCGCCTGCCCTGACCGCCTGCCCGTCTCTGACCACAAACCTCTGCCGCCCCTCCTGACCTCCTGCCTGTCCCCGACTTCGTCTCCGGATTACAACTCTGTACCATGCTCTACCCCGGCCGCCATCGCAAGCAAGTCACGTCAGGGGTAGCGACCTGGTAGTCTCATGCCTCAGCAAGTCCATCCCGCTTTGCGGCGGGCTCTGGTGAATACCGGGGGCTACTTAGACGCCGCTCCCGGGCGGGGCTTAACTATCATCGCTTGCGGTGGTCCAGTGAATCCACACACCCGTTACAAAACTAATGTATATTCTAAGATGTGGATTCTATTTCATTGTTCCCAAACCCGACATGTTGATATTGTCAACATCTTTATATTAATTATCTAATGCCAAATTTTTTAACTTTGTGAATTGTAAAAAAAATTCTTGAAAAAAGTTAAATGTAAAAAAAAAAACAAAAAAACAGTAGGTAAGGTTGGAAAAAGACAAAAGGTCCATTAAATTCCACCTATGACCCTACAGTGTTCACCAAGAAGGCAGCAAAATCCTTACAAAACCGATGCCAGTTGTCCCATATAAAAGGAAAAATTTGTTTCCGACTCTAAACATGGCAATCAGAATAAATCCTGGGATCAACATTCTGTATCCAGAATCTAGACCCCATAACCTGAAATATTGTTTTTTTTTTTTCAAAAAAAGCATCTCACCGCTCTGGAATTTATTAAATGAATCCACAACCACTTGCAGCAGTGAGGTCAATAGTCTCAATGGTCTTACAGTAGAGAATCCCTCTCTATGATGATGGTGAAACTTTTCTAGATGTAGAAGATGCCACTTTGTCGTCACAGGCCCAGGTGTTAAATGATCATACAAGAGATCTGTATACTGTGCTTTCACATATCTGTACACAGTAATTAAAACTGCCCCTAAACCATCATTTTTTCGAAGCTGAATAATCCTAAATCTATGCATTGCAATCCACCTGTTCCCTTAAGCAACTTCTGCACCTGCTCTGTCTCAGCTATGTCCTTCTTAAACATCAACCCCCCAAAACTGTATACAGTATTCCATATACAGCCTCACCAGTCATTTGTATAGAGGCAAAACTAGGTTTCTGCCATGAGCATGGATGCCTCTTTTAATGCAACCCATGATTTTATTTGATTTGGCAGCAGCTGTTTGGCATAAGTCACTAAATTTAAGACTAATGTCTACCAATATCCCTGATTCTTTTACAGCCATAGTTTTACCCAGTATCATGTTATGTATTTGCACCTTTTGTTTCCTAGGCCCAAGTGTATGACTCAACACATCCACATAAAACTTAATTTCCCATCTCTTAGCCCAAGCCTACAAACTTCATTAAATCCCTCTCTAATATTCTATTATCCTTCTCTGTGTTGAGTTTCCAGGCTCACTTGTTGACTTTTTTAAAAATATTAGCACCAGATTTGCCAAGTGCCAGTCTCGTGAAATATACTCCATTATAGAATCCATAAATACTAGAAACAAATGTCTGTCTATCATTGTACTTAGTTCCTTCAGAACTTGTGGAGAATGCCATCTGGACCAGGTGATTTGTTTATTTTAATGCTTCTGAGGCGGCGCTGCAAATCTTACTGGGTTTAACAGGTGACATTAAATAGAGGATTTACAATATTCCATATCAAGGTTATCTGCCGAAGGGTTTTCATGTGTAAATATAGCAAAGCAGAAGGCATTTAATAGACTTGGCTTTTTCTTATCCTCCTCCATCATTACAACCAGATTCTTTCAGAGGGTCTACCACCTTAAAGGTGTTGTCTCATCTCAAAGTTTCATAGGATGCATGAATGAAAAAATGCTGATTTGCGCTGTCACTTCCTGGTCAAGCTGTCTGTAATTAGCATATGAGCTCAGTGTATTCAGACTTCTGCTAATTAGATAAATCTCATGCTGGCAGGACCAGGGAAGCTTCTGAGTTGAAGCAAACAGTAGTAATTACTGGCTTTTGTCTGAAAGATCAGATAAACAAGCTCTCACTGTCCAGAGTTCTGTGAAGCTTTACCTGTGTGATGACGTCCCTCCCTGCTCTCAGATAGAAAAAACAGCAGGGGGGGGGGGGAGGGGGGAGTACACAGGTCGGTCACTTAGGGAACCAGAGAGAGCGCAGAAGGTGATATAATCACTTGTAGCTCCTTAACAAAAAAAATGAACAACGCAAAATATTTGGAAAACATCTTTATTCAGTGTTCCCAACATGTTGAAAACTATTCTTTGTAACGAGACAACCCCTTTAAGTTTTATATTTCTTACTATTGATATATTTTTATTTTAATTATATTGTTGCTTTCTATAGCTTTAGTATCTGCGGTCTTAATTTGTCTTTTACTTTTATTTAATATTTTATCTAGTTGACCTTTTCCTTCTTCTCTGTGAATAAACTTAATTTGTCTTTTGCACAATTTATTTTTCTCTTTGAAAATTTTATCTGCCTTATAACCAGGTCCAGGACAATGGTTAGGTGAATGTCAGCGTCCCCCTATGCCGCCACTTCTTCCCAGGCAGGAAGGCGGCGCAAGGTAAGATGGCGTGAGCTGAATTTTCTATTGGTGGGTGCTATATGCCTAGAGAACTATAATACTTGGTCACTATGTTCTTGGTTTGGTACGTCACATGCTCTCTTTTTATCACTTGTTACACCCTTTAAAATTTTATTTGACCACATGTTTCCAGTAAGGTATGTATTTTTTTTGCACAGTGTCTGACGAGGATGCTTTTAAATTCCCATTTAGTTTGTGTACTTTTACTTTTTAAGACTTTGTTCAAGTTTATGCTATCTAGGTCATTAAAAGGCTAATGAAAATTGGCCTTCGTGATGTTTCTTGTTTTGGCAGATTGTTTTCTCCACCTAAATAAAATCAATTGGGTTCCACACAAATTTCATGCCAATTAAAATACATTGGAACCTTAATAACATTAGAACAGTCTAGATACAGATATGGACATATGGAGCTTCATCTCAAATATGCTTGTGTGAATGACAACTAATAGAAACTGCATTTAACTTGCGGCTCGGCGAAATGTCATTTCCAAAAGACGAAATTAAAAAGATACTGTAAGGTACTAGTCAAGGGCGCACGAGCAGACACAAACAGAGTGAGGCCCTAATGCTGGTCCCAACCCCTGTTCTTGCCTTTTGGGGGTGACCGACTCCTTAATAGGTCAGCCCCAACCAGAAGACTGAGCGCTACACTAAACCAAACACGAGACCAAGACAAACGAACACGGAACACAATAAAGAGAAGTCAAACTAGCCAGGTAAATAACGGTCGGGCAAGGCAGTACAAAATCAGGAGGCAGAAGAATAGTGAGAAAAGCAAAGTCAGGTAACCAGAAAATCCAACAAGAGAAAGGGTACATGAAGAACTCAATATAGCATGCAAGGGTGACTGGTAAAGGAATCCTTTTATAGGGAACCAGAGGACACAAAACAGAGGTGATAGATGGAACAAAACAGAAGACCGATAGGAAAACAAGACTGTCAATCAAACGCCACAGGCGTTGGCCAGGAACCAATTAAACATACAGAGAAGGAAGGACCAAGTTCACATGGTTTTCGTCGCAACGGCCGTGGCCGGCGACCAGAGCTTGAATCTGCAGGTCTGTCGGGCACGATCATGACAGATACAAAATATTTGTATAGAATATCTGTATAAAATTATGTTATATATTATGCTATTACCTGTCCTGCCAAATTGAAGTAAGAATGGTTGGTTAGATTAATAGGTGTGGTCTTACTGGTCCGAGCCTTATAGCGTATGGTGAGGTCACTGCCAACAAGGGTGTAAGTCACCCAGACTTGTAATTCACCAGGGTATCCTTCTTCTCCATCAGCACTGGTATAAGAAAACTGAACACCATTTTCAATCTCCTTAGGCTTCCACAGCACCTGTAACACAACATTGATGAAATGTGTATGTCATTTCAATCAAAATAAGGTCTTTAGATTTAAATTATAGATTAGAAAAAATGTAATGAAATACTGGGATTTTTTTTGTAATGCAGAAACAGCTGGATAAAATACTTTAAGTATGTGACACAAAACATTACAGGGTTTTTTGTAATATTTTATTTATGAAAAAGGTCAGATTACAAAAGGCATTACATTTTGTTAAAATTTGAAATCATCAATAAAGTAAAAAGTACAGTGTACAAAATTTCAAGCAATATTTATGTATAATCATAAAAGACCATTTACATTTTTTTCATAATTTATTTTCTACCAGATAAAAGATATTTAGCCAGAATAAAACAATAACATAATAAAATAACATCTAACAACAATTGGCACATAAATCATGGGCTATAAAGCATCTTAAAAGTTATTTCAATCTGCATTTAAGTCTTTAGATTCTTGTCGTCTTCAAGAGTTAAATTTCAAAATCATTTCTCGCTGGTATAGGGTACCTACTCTGTTGCGTAGGCTTTTACCCCACTGTGTCCCCTAGCTGCTGGAGATGTGGTTGAGCCGATGGAAGCATGGTACATATTTGGTGGGGTTGCCCGGTTAGCTCTCCTTTCTGTGGGAAGGTGATTTCCATTATCAAGATCGTAACGTGAATACAACTGCGGAGAAATATTGTGGAGCATGGGGTGGGTGGATTGCCTTTACCGCCTCACTGGAGTATGTTTCATGTGTATGATCGTCCGGATGGGGGTGTAGGCGAGTGGCCTTCTCTCCAGGATGACGCTGCTTCGGGACAGCTCTCACCACCAGTCTGCCTTAGCATGGCGCTCCTTTCCGGGGATGCCATGCTTGCGGATACTGCCTGATCGCACATGGATTATTTTCTCATGGATGACAAAATGTTTGTTTCTTCTTTATTACCCTGTTCCCTGTTGTTTTTTGTGCCTACTTCATATTCAGGAGATTATCTTTTGTATAGCTTATATAATACCTTCTCTGTTATCATTGCATTTTCTGCTGAGTGCCTTGATACTGTACTCTGGTCGCTACGGCTTCGGGTCATATTGTTTGATCTATTGTTATGTGTGATGTAAACTGAGTGCATTTATTGTTCATGTTGTTTTCTTAATAAAGCTTTTGGAATGAAAAAATACTTTACAGCAGCTTCATGCACATAGGATTCTTGAGACAGATTCTGTCCCATTCACTTCTATAGGAGACTTTTCACTGTGAAGGGAGGGGAGAGGGGGAGCTGTGACCATATCCTATTGTGACTGGTGGATTCTGTGTTATCTGTACACAATGGTGTCTCCTTTCAGTTTGACCCTGCTTTTACTGATAATGAGCAGACACTGAAAATCTCTCTAAACAGAACAGGAAGTGTCAGACTATTATTAGGCTTAGTGGTCAAAGTGAAAACTGCAGGACTTAAGAATTATTAAAAAATATTGAAAGTGATATGGAAAAAAAAAAATAACCAAAAATTCCTAAAAATGTGTTTAACATAAAAAAAGTTAATTGAAACAATAAGTAATTTTTTTAAGACACATTCCCTTTATGTCATTGCTCCCTTGCAAGTATTGTTGTAGTTGATATTCCTTTGGGAAGCTGTCATGTTTATTAAGTTGTATAACATCCACTCTGACTAAATGTTGTACTATTCTTTATTGCAGTTTTCCATTATCTTTGTTTGTTTTATTTGAAAACCGTAATAAAACTCCAATTTTAAAACAAAAAGTCTGATCTATTAAAATATAACATCATTTATCCTGTACCCTAAACACCGTTGAAAAAAGTACATCTTGTCACGGAAAAGAAAAGCCCTCATATGCATATGTAGGTGGAAACATAACTAATGTTCCTTTTTCTATCTTCTTTGAAATCCAATACAGAGCTGAAATCACCTCTAATCAATATCTGTTCTTCCTTTTCCCTAGCTATCCAGAGATAGTTTACCATCTAAATTGTTAAAAAGATTTTTTGGGTTTTATTTGGGGTGTAAACATCATAAAGACTGAGGGCGACATGTCAGAATTGAACTCAGCCACTTTTTATTGTGTATTTTCTGGCACAAAACTAATGAAGTCATATAATATAAATATTATATATAAATCTCCTGCTATCTGTCTTTAATTGAATGGTATGCATTTCTGTGGAACTACAAGTCTCAACATCCTCTCCATCTGTCATGTGTAAATCTCCTGCTGTCTTTAATTGAATGGTACACACTTTTGATAAACTTTGTAGTTTGGCTGCATCTCCTGCTGTGACAAGAGGCCTAATTGTCTACCCACTATCACTTTTCAATCGTTCCTTCTGCTCACCAATATCCTCCCCCCCCCCCCACACTCCCAATTTCACACCTGGTAAAAGTAGCAAGCTTGCTATTTAAGCATGCACCCTAGTCATTCATGACTTTAGTCATTCTGTGCAACTCCTTAAGTGTATGCAGCATTAATACCAGCATTGAAACCCGAAGTGAACCAAAGGTACCCAAGACCCTTCCCAGCTCCTCACTCACACAGCACCCAATATGCACCTCTCTGCTACAATCATCACTGCCTCCTAATTAAATCAAAACTCCTTGTCTCCCCTCAGATACCCACGCCGGGCAATGAATTCCATATCTCCCATTCTGTCTTATCCTCACACCTGACCTCTACTCTTCACATCTTCCACAACATTAAGACCTTTCTCAAAAAACCCACACAACCTCCTTTTTCTCTATCCAAAAAAACACCCTGCTAAACTCTCCCCCTGCTTCTCCTCGCTGCCGGGGACATATCTCCCAAACCCCGGGCCCCCTCAGCGCATTCCCCACTGGGGTTTTCAGGCATCTCTTACAGACCACGCAGCACACACTCTATCAACCACATAAACCTCAAACCCAGCCCCCTCACCACTGCAGTACCTAGCCCCATGTCTGAAGCCCTCTGGAATGCACGTTCTGTGTGCAACACGCTTCCCTTCATCCACGACCTCTTCATCTCATGCAATCTAACCTTCCTTGGATTAACAGAAACTTGGCTGACACCCTCTGACACAAATTTCCCCCCTGCTGCACTCTCCATGGTGGGCTCCATTTTTACCCACCCCCTCCGCCCTGGCAGTAAACATGGGGGAGGTGTCGGCCTACTTCTTTCAGACACCTGCTCCATTCTCCCCATTCCACCACTCCCTTCCCTCACCCTCCGCTCCTTCAAGGTGCATTCTGTCCGCATCTACTCCCCCTCCAACCTCCAAGTGGCTGTTGTCTACCGACCCCCGGGCCCTGCCACCCCCTTTCCCTTGACCACTTTGCCTCCTGGCTCCTCCCACTTTCTTTCCACCGACATCCCCACTATTATCATGGGAGATTTTAACATTCCAATCGATACACCCCACTCCACTACTAACAAACTCCTGTCACTCCTCTTCCTTTGCCTCTCCAGTGGCCCTCTGGACCATCAAACAGACGGACACACACTGGACCTCATCTTCACCCGCCTTTGCCCCCTAATCTAACCTCTCAAACCTCCTCTCCCTATCTCTGCCCCAACAACTTGCTCACCTTCTCCTCCGTCACCCACTCCACTGCCCCTCCTACACCAAATCTAGTACACCCCCCGCAGGAACCTACAAAACCTCACCCTCACACTCTCTCTGAATCTCTTGCACCTCTCTCTACCATATCCTCATTTGCTGATCCAGACGCAGCCACCACATTCTACAACAACACAATCACCTCCACTCTTGATGCTGTCGCTCCTCTCACACACAACAGAACCCGCAAAATCAACCGACAACCCTGGCACACAGACTCCACCAAACAGGAGGCAGCTTCCAGAATTGTCAACGCCGCTGGAAAAAAAACCCGCTCCACCGACGACTTCACCTCATATAAAGAATCACTACACAAAATTTAAATCCGCACTCACCTCAGCCAAAAAAGACTTCTTAACGACTCCTACCCTCCCTGTCCCACTACCCCAGACAACTTTTTAACACCTTCAACTCTCTCCTGCGTCCTCCAGCACCCCCTCCCCATCTCTCCTCTCAGCAGATGATTTTGCAACTCAGCCCACCTCTATTCCTACGGAGTCCCCACAGCCCACCTCTGCACCTGCTCATCACTATTCCCCTCTAGCTTGCTTATCTCCAGTCACTTCTGACAAGCTCTTCTCTTTACTGTCCAAATCGAACCTCACCACCTGTAGTCTTGACCCACTGCCATTCCACCTCATCACTGACCTTTGTACTGTTATCATCCCAGCCCTCACCCATCTCTTTAATCTATTTATTAACCTCTGGCATCTTCCCTTCCTCATTTAAACACGCTACCATCAAACCCCCCCCCTAAAGAACCATCCTCTTGACCCCTCCTCACTGTCCAACTATCGCCCCATCTCACTGCTTCCATTCTTTCCTCTAAATCCTTGAGCAACACGTCCATCTTCAACTGTCCTCCCATCTCTCCACCAACTCTCTCCTTGAGCTGCTCCAATCGGGCTTCCGTCCCCACCACTACTGAAACCGCCCTAACCCAGGTCACCAACGACCTAGTAACTGCCAAAGCCTCACAACACTACTCTGTCCTTTGACACTGTCGACCATTCACTCCTCCTACTCATCCTCTCCTCCCTTGGCATCACGGACTTGGCCCTCTCCTGGATCTCCTCATACCTCGACGATAGAACATTCAGCATCTCACACTCTCGCACCACCTCTTCCGCCTCCCCCCCGCTGTCTGTTGGTGTCCCCCAGGGGTCAGTCTGGGCCCCACTACTCTTCTCTATCTACACCTCGCCTGGGTCAGCTCATAGCATCACACGGCTTTCAATACCACCTGTATGCTGATGACACCCAACTCGACATCTCTGGCCCAGATGTCACCTCTCTTCTCTCCCGGATCCCAGACTGTCTTTCGTCCATTTCCTCCTTCTTCTCCTCCCGTCTCCTAAAACTAAACGTGGAGAAAACTGAATTTATTATCTTCCCACCGTCCCACCTACCTCCACCTGATCTCTCTATCCGGTCAATGGCTACATTCTCTCACCAGCACCACAGGTCCGCTGCCTTGGGATAACCTTTGACTCCAATCTGTCCTTCAAACTGCATATCCAAACCCTCACTTCTGCCTGTCACCTCCACCTAAAAAATATTTCCCGAATCCGCTCATTTCTTAACTCTGAAAGCACAAAAATGCTGGTCCATGCCTAGTCATCTCCCGCCTAGACTACTGCAACATCTTCTCTGTGGCCTCCAAGCTAAACCCCCCTCGCTCCCTCCAAACCATCCTTAACTCTGCTGCCCCCTATTTCAACTCTCTCCTCGCTACTCCTCTGCCTTTCCCCCCTGCCGATCCCTTCACTGGCTACCCATTGCCCAGCGAATCCAGTTCAAGCTAGCAACCTTGACCTACAAGGCTCTCCATAACCTCTCCCCCCATATATCTCTGCCTTAATCACTAAATACCTCCCCTCACGCAACCTCCGCTCCTACAGGACCTTCTCCTCTGCTCTCCTCTTATCACCCCCTCACATAACCGTCTCAAGATTTTCTCTCGTGCTTCCCCCACCTTTGGATCTCACTGCCTCAACTACTCAGACTCTCACAATCTCTCACTAAATTCAAACGTACCCGTATAACCTGCCTATTCAGGATCGCCTATTAATCAACTTTAAAACCGTTTTTGCACTGCTCCGCCCCCCTAAAAATGTCTGCCCCTCACCTTCTGTCTTTTTCACTCCTTCCCTGTAGATTGTAAGCCCTCACGGGCAGGGACCTCTTCCCTCTGTACCAGTTGTTAGTCCCTTATTGTCACTTTGTAATTGTTTGACCAATGTTATTTATGTACCCGCCGAAATGTACAGTGCCCTGGAATCAAGGACGCTCCAAAATTAAATGATAAAAATAATATTATATATTTATATTATATATTATATATATATATATTATATATATATATATATGAACATGTGGGAATAAAACACTATTTTTTCACTAACTACCATGTGAGTGCTGTCGTACACTAAAACTAAGCACACTTTGCACCAGGCACCACACATTTGAATGCACCTAAGTTATGCAACTTAAATATGCTATGCAAAGTATATCACACTCTAGATTTATGATGGGTTTATACATTAAATGAGTGCACGTTACACTATTTCATGTGCGTTAAAACTGGTGTGGTGGCGCCTCTTTTCTGACATGTCGCTCTAATTTTTCCAGCTGAAGTATCTAAAATGGCATGCAACAATCTACCTGCTGAGTCAGTGTGTTAGGCTATCACTGAGCATTGAAACTGCTTACTTATTTATAGAAAACCCCCGCTTGATTTTCCACCGCAAAGGATCTCACTATATCCCCCACCCAAAGTCTATGCATTCTTCCAAGATCCTGAGATTTTTTGTAATAAAGCTAGGTCTATCTTCAACCATTCTAAATGTCTGTGGATCATCATTCTTTTGCCTGGGGATTGGAGACCTTTTAAATTCAAAGACACTATCGTCATATTCTTCTATTAATGATCTCGAATGTCACCGATTTCTATCACCTTAAGCAGGTGCAACTTGGCGTATAAGTAGAGAGAAGACTGGGAGCTCCTGCACACACCTCCTCACACGAGTGTGCCGGAACCTTAAGGCTATGTTCACACGGCGTAATTGCAGGGCGTACAGTACGCCCCGCAATTAAGGCGGGTGTTCGGGAGTCGCGCTGATACACGCAGTCATTACATACGCGCAGTCATGACAGTCATTACTCGCGGCGCGTATTCGCTGCAAGCAATTGACATGTCACTTATCTCCCCGCACGTACATTATGATCATGGAGAGGAGGCGTAATCCATAATTCTCTATGAGAACTGTGGATTACCGTAATTTCGGCGCGCATCTTGCTCGTATTAGTGCGCAAATAAGACATGAAATGCGAAATTCCCCCGTGTGAACATAGCCTAAGCCTACAATTGAAATTTTGTACAATTACCATCTTGCAATGAAACAAAATGGGTTTTCTGCATTATTGGTCATGCTTTTATTCTTTTTAAATTACTGTGGCATTTAAATTTTAATTACATTTTTTTAAAAGGGGGGTTTTCCCCTCAGCTGTTTTCAAGAACCTGCCTTTAAAAGCTTTTTGGGCTGGGGGCAGTTCTCCAAAAATGCGGGGCATTTCCCACTAGCTCTCACTCTTAGCTGTGTTTGTTAGAGGCAAACTGGTGATGGAGGCAGGCTTGGACTGACCCAGAAGGGAATAGGGGAAACCCCCGGTGGGCCCCTGAGCAAGGTATACCTGGAGTTGTTTTTTTTTAACTGTTTTAAAAATTTTCGAAGAGGCAAAAAAGCATAACGAAAAAGCAAAAAGCAAAAAGAAAAGGTATGGGGAGGCATTACACATTTACGTATGTGGGTGGGCCTTTTAAAAATAATCTCCACCAATGGACCCAGAAACATCTCAACCGGAGGGCCCCTTGAATAAACTTCACCTGTGGGCCCTAGGTACCCCAGGCCAACACTGGCTGGATGGGTCTTGAAAATAAATCAACACTGCCCAAAAGCAGGATGTCTGACTATAATGCAGCTAAAAGAGTAATTTTCAAAAAGGGAAAGCGTGAAGAAAAGAGGGGGGATTCTTCTAGAGGCACACTCATCTGTGTATTTACAAAGAAAGGAAAGCTTCACTCCGCAGTCCCAACAGCAATGCACAAGGCTCCTGATCTCTCTATTTCCATAAAATAGAGGATTAAAGTTTTTTCAGTAGAAGTAATCAGAGACTGAGAAGCAGCTCCATGCTAATAAGATGCAATAGGGAGTGATGTCCCCAGCATGGTAGGTCTAAACACCGTATCTAAAATGTATACTATGTTTATACACCAGCAGGTGAAGTGAATAGCCTTGATTTTCGTGTTTACAAGGGTTTGGTCTGCACAGTCCATCCCAAAAATGTCTTTCTCTAAACGTAACCATCTGACACCACTAGATTTTAGATGGGGGTTTCTAAAGGGGACCATACAGTTTAGTGACTGTTGGCCCAAAACTTCTTAGAGGACATCATCAGAAGTTCGTAATTTCGGAATCTAGTTAATTAATAGGCTAAAGTGATGCAGGTCCTTACATAACCATTGACCTAGCAGTATTAACAGTCATAATCATATGTTGTTGACAATAGTAAATGGGTTAAAGGACCTCAATTACCTTTGAGCAGAATATGTAAAATTTTGATTTATGCGATTCCTTACAAGTAGACAATCTTGCACGGCGCTCACTCTTTAAAAAATTGTATTCTGCAGCCCATCACAGTGAAACATAAAAGAAGGGCATGTACCAAACACCGTTTGTCTCCTCCCTTTCTCAACCCTTTGAAAAAGTGCCAGGAGATGTGAAATGGCCATTGGCTGAGCTAAATGCATCTTCTTCCATGTTAGTACCCATATATTGAGCTACAATAAAATTATTTCTAAGGGTGAGTGCCGTTCAAGATTGGTATAATCTAAGGACTTATATGATACACAGGACTCATATGAAAAACCCCATAGTAAAAGTCAGGTATCACTGTTGTGGATGCTATATGCCTCATTGGCTTGTTATAGGAAGGTTATATAGTGTGCTTACATTGAACTTTTTCATGGTGTTAATTATCACTACTACACCACCCTCAAATACATCCCATTTCCTCATACTTTACCTTTTTTGTTTTCTTTATACACTTCCAAAATTTTCTATATCTCCCCTTACATTCTTTCACACTTTGTCTTATGTTTTTGTATACACCCAAAACATACCTCTACTCATTATTACATTCTCTATCCCCCGCTCTACCTTGATCTCCTACATTATCCTTCTCTATATTCTGCCCCTCTTACATTTTTTGGGGCAAATTTCTTTTCGTCCTTCTTTTCCCCCCTTTTTTTTCCGATTATTGTATCTTATCATATTTCATTACAGATGATAATGAAGGCCTTTGGCCAAAAAATTTTTCCCCAAAAAAAAGTCTGTTTTTTCTTACTATTTTAACATCATTCTACGGGAGATATGTTCACCAAAGATATTTGGAAAAAATGTAACCTATTTCACTAAATTTTAAGGTTTCTATATCTTTTTCCGGTTTCCCCCCCCCTTTGGGTTGTTTCCCCTACCATAACACCTTAAAAATTTTTTTTACGAAATTCACGGTTGTGCGGCATCTTCCCCTACAATATTTTTAATTATCATTATGATAGTTAACTTACAAGACAAGTAATAAATTTGTTCTTTCTGAGGTTCCAGATTGTGACAATAGGGTTTTTTTGCTTATAAAAACTGATATTTGGAACCTAGAACAATAATCCCCTTTTTTTCATTTGTTGATAGCAATGTATTGTAAGTGAGGATGTTTAAATCAGAACGAACACATGGTTTTTCTTAATTTTAACCCAAAATAAAAATAATTTTCAATACAAAGTTTAGTACCATTTTTTTTTTTCTTAATTAAACACCCCTAACAGCTGAATATTAAAATTTATACCCCCCCATAAGGCCTATCTCATTAAAGAAAAAAAATTGTCTTGTCCCAATAAGTCTCCCACCATTACCATTGATTAACAAAATTTTGGGGTGCAATGAACGATAATGTTACAACTCAGGTTTCAGACGGGACCCCCCCAAAAAGGGGAAACCCTTGGTGGGCCTGGAAATTGTAGGCCTGGGGGTGCTTTTTGGGGGAAAAGGGCAAAAAAAAAAGGCAAAAAGAAAGAGGCAAGTACAAGAGTCTGGCGTTTGTGAATCATTACAGGCCGGACTGGGCCGGGGGGGACCGGGGAATCCCCCGGTGGGGCCCCCCCCAGCCTGGGCCCCCGGGGGCGTGCCGTCGTCCCCGGGGGCCCGGCCGCGATCGGGCACTGGCGCCCGGGGAAACCCCCGTCCCCCCGGGGCCCCAAAAAGACCCGGCCCCGGACGGGGGGCTAATGCCCCGACCCCGGGGCTGCGCGGTTTTCAGCGGGGGGAAAAGCCCCACAGCGTGCGTCGTATCTCCCCGGCAGGGTGAACGCATTAGGCTTCAGCCTGCCGGCGCCGGGCCCCCAATGGTGACCCTAGGCGGCGCGGTGACGTCACTTCACCGGCCGCCTATCAGGGCGCCCGTACGGAGCCCCGGGGGGACTCGACGGCCGGACCTGCCGGGAGCCGAGCGGGAGCCGGAGCCAGGTAAGTGGGTGGTTGTTTGTTTTTTTTTTAAAAATTCTAAAGGGGGCCCTGGTTTTCAAAGGGGGGCCCCCGACAACTCAGGGGGCCCCTGACTATAAGGGGGGGGGCCCCGGCTACATGGGGGGGGCCCCCGGTTCTAAGGGGGGGGGAAAGGGGGGCCCCGGGTAATGGGGGGGCCCCCGGTATATGGGGGGCCCCAAAAACTAAAGGGGCCCCCACTACTAAGGGGGGGGGGGCCCGGCACTAAGGGGGGTGGGCCCGACACTAAGGGGGCCCCTGATATAAGGGGGGGCCCCTGGTATATGGGGGGCCCCTGACTACAAAAGGGGGCCCCCCACACAAGGGGGCCCTGGATAACTAAGGGGGGGGGGCCCCGACTACTAAGGGGGCCCCTGAAATTTGGGGGGGGCCCCGGCTATAAGGGGGGGGCCTGGCTACTAAGGGGGGGGCCCTGGTAAAAGGGGGGCCCCCCCGACTACTAAGGGGGGGGGGGTCGACTACGGGGGGGGCCCTGGCTACTAAGGGGGGGGGGTGAATGGGGGGGGTTTTGGCCCCGACTACTAAGGGGGGGGCCCGATACAAGGGGGGCCCCCGACAAAGGGGGGGGCCCTGACTACTAAGGGGGGGGGGCCCGGACTACTAAGAGGGGGGGGCCCTGGATATGGGGGCCCGGCTACTATGGGGGGGGCCTTGGCTACTAAAGGGGGCCCCCGGCTACTTTAAAGGGGGGGGGGCCGGCTACTAAAGGGGGGCCCTGTAAGGGGCCCTGATTTTCTAAAGGGGGGGGCCTGGGTTCTTGGGGGCCCCGGGCTTCTAAGGGGGCCCGCTACTAAGGGGGCCCCGGCCCCAATAATGGGGCCCGACTATAAGGGGGCCCCCGACTATAAAGGGGGGCCCCGGCAATGGGGGCCCCTGGACTAAGGGGGGGCCCGGTACTAAAGGGGGGGCCCCGGCTACAGGGGGGGGCCCCGGCTATAAGGGGGGCCCTGAAACTAAAGGGGGGCCCTGATACTTTAAAAGGGGGTTGGCTACTTGGGGGGCCCCCGACTACTATGGGGGCCCCCCGGCTACTATGGGGGCCCCCGGGCCTATGGGGGGGCCCCCACCAAAGGGGTCCCTGGTACTAAGGGGGTCCCTGACTACTAAGGGGGCCCTGACTACTAAGGGGGCCCCTGACTACTAAGGGGGCCCCTGACTACTATGGGGGGCCCTGGCTACTAAGGGGGGGCCTGGAAATAGGGGGGCCCCTGTATAGGGGGGCCCCTTTTTACTATGGGCCCCCTGGGTATTGGGGGGTGGTACTAGGGGGCGCTACTAAAAGGGGGCCCCCGATACTAAAAGGGGGGCCCCGGTATAGGGGGGCCCTGGTATATGGGGGGCCCGGTACTATGGGGGGCCCTGGCTCTATGGGGGGGGGCCCCACAAATATGGGGGGCCCTGGACTATGGGGGGCCCCCTACTACATAAAGGGGGGCCCTGATACATAAAGGGGGGCCCCGGGGTTATAAAGGGGGCCCCCTGACTAACTAAGGGGGGCCCTGACTACCTAAAGGGGGCCCTGACTACCTACACAAATACCTAAAGGGGGGGCCCCGACTACCTACACACTAGTAAAGGGGGCCCTGACTACCTACACACTACTAAAGGGGGGTTGCCCCCTGACTACCTACACACTAGTAAAGGGGGGGGGGTTTTTGAACTTCCTTTCACCCACTAGCTAAAGGGGGGGGGCCCTTTAAAATCCCTGTTTTACTACCCCAAAAGAGACCCTTTTTACTGCCTGTAAATTTACTCCCTAAAAGGGACCCCCCTAATGCCTGTATACTCCCGATTATCTCCAGGGGGGTTAGTCCTTTCCCCCCCTCCAACCCCCCCTAGGATACTAGACTCTTAAGTTATGGCTTTTTTAACCCGCTATCCCCCCCTGGGAAATTTGAAGAGGTGGGTGTGGGTAAAAAAAAGATGTGGAAAATTGAAAGGAGGATTCTAAGATTTTTTGTTGGGAATTTCTGCAGGAGAGTTGGTCGGGGGCAAGTCATCATGGCGGTTGGAAAGGTGCAGAAGAAAAAGGGAAAAAGAACGACTCATGGAGAAAAAAGAACGATCCCAGATAGGACGTCTCTGGTGAGTCCCCCATTTTTAGGGTTATTTACTTCTATTTGATCAGTTTTATTCACTGTAATGTTTTTTTGGGCCTGAGCTGGGGTCCTGACCCCTAGTGGTCTCTATTTTGGTGGTGTTTTAGGTTATACCCGAGCTCGGTCTGACCTCTATGTGGTTCTAAATGGGGGTTTGTAGGTTATACCTGGCCGGGGTTTTACCTCATGTGGCTCTAATGGGGGTGTTGTAGGGTTTTACGGGCCCTAAAATGTCAGCGTACATGGTCCCCCGATTGACCCCCTGATAGGGTTAGACTTTACTTTCTTTTGGTTTTTTATTTAGAAGGTGGTGAGGTGCGTGACCAAAAGGGAAATGGAGGGGGATATTTTATGTGGGTGGAGGGAATTGTATGTGGGGGGAGGGGGATTTGTATGGGGGGGGAGGGGGATATTGTTTTTGGGGGGGGGGGTGTTGTATGTGGGGGGGGGGAAATTTTTTAGTGGGGGGGGGGGGATTTTGTATGTGGGGGAGGGGGATTTATATGTGGGTGGTGGGGGATTTGGTATGTGGGTTGAGGTGGATATTGTTTGTGGGTGGTGGGGGTTTTTGTTTGTGGGTGGTGGGGGATATTGTATGTGGGTGGTGGGGGATATTGTATGTGGGTGGTGGGGGATATTGTATGTGGGTGGAGGGGATATTGTATGTGGGTGGAGGGGGATATTGTATGTGGGTGGAGGGGGATATGGATGGAGCTACTTAGCCCTGTGTCTATGATATGCTAGACAGACAGATATGTGCGATAGACAGATATGTGACTCTCTTGCTATTGTACTACACAATACAGTTCTGTTTCGCACACTGTATTATGTGGTAAAATGGGCGCGTTTATGTCCGAGAGGCCGGTAATATTTTTACGTACAGTAGGGTGGGCCCCCCAAGATCAAGGGTGGGCCCCCCCAGATCAACTCCCCTGTGGGCCCCAGACCCCCCAGTCCGACACTGATCATGTACAGTATTTGTAGGGGAGTATCCAGAATCAACTTTACTGGTAGGTACTGGGCAACAGTTAGTCACTGTTCATATAGACTAACTGTGCACAAATATCTCTTCCACACAGACACAAAATTAGAATTGAAAGGGCCCAACAGCAAAGTGAGAAGAGCCTCCAGCATAATAGTAGTAAACTGAAGCAGTATAAGTGGAAACAAAAAAAAGTGTGGATAATAATGAAATATATCAGTAAACGTTAGATAGCAGAAAGCCATTGTTATTCTTAACAAAAAGGTACAATGTTCCTTTACCTCAGTGAGCCCCTCAACTTCCGGGCTCCATAACTGGTATTTCTATAGTGACCCACATGCTTCTACATATAGTGAGTATTATTACCCTGGTATAGGTTAAAAACAATGACAGCTGAGAAAATGTTAAAGAGTTGCTCCCTAAAGACACTTCCATTTAGCCGAAAACATGTGTTAGATAATATGGAGCAAGGGCTTCATTAATTATCTGGTTGAATAAATTTTTCAATGTACAGTTGAAACCAGAAGTTTACATACACTATATGAAAAGACACATATGTATATTTTTTCTCACTATCTGACATGAAATCAGAATAAACCTTACCTGTTTTAGGTCAATTAGAAACCAACATTATTTATATTTGCCAAATGCCAGAATAATGAGAGAGAATTTTAAGGGATTTTTTTTCTTTCTGCAAAGTCAAAAGTTTACATATATTCATTAGTATTTTTGGTAGCATTGCCCTTACTGTAATATTTGGGTCAAATGTTTTGGATATCCATCCACAAGCTTCTCATAATAGCTGGTAGGAATTTTGGCCCATTCCTCCTGACAGAACTGCTGATCAATATTTGTAGGTCACCTTGCTCGCACCTGTCTTTTCAGCTTTGCCCATACATTTTCAATAGGGTTGAGCTCAGGGCTTTGTAATGGCAAAACATTGACTTGGTTATCCCTAAAGGGGTTGTCTCGCTACAATGATTGGGTTTTAATTAAAAGATCTTTAAAAAACAAGCAGCTTTACAATATATGTTCATTACAAATGTCCTACTGATTTTGAGTTAGCCCTGTTAGTAGTACTACATCAGCTTCTAAAATTTCTATAGCAGCTGACCTGTTGATCCTTATCTCACTGGCTGTCAGGTCTGTATGACTCATACAGGTTGGAGCAGAGAGCCCCTCCTGCACAGAATGCTTCTGTAGTGGAGGGGGGAGGAGGGCTCTGGCTTCTGTGTCCGTGCTGCCTGGATTAACCCTGTGTGTGCCTGCTTCCTCCTGCTCTCTACACAGATAGATGTGACAGCAGTGACCCTGTGTGTTACTATAATCATGATGTGTCTGTGGAGCTGTCACTATAGTAATAGAACAGATAAGGCATGTGAACAGTTCATGCTTTGCTGCACTAGTGACACATCCTGAGTATAGTAACACTTCCCAGCTGCCCTGTGTCTGTTCTGACAATGTAAGCTAAGCAGGGGGTATAGGAACACTTGCATCCCCCCTGCTCTGGCTCCACACTCAGATCAGCCCTCTCCTGTCTCCTGACTGTGGAGACAGCAGCAAGAGCTGCAGCAGACCTAGGCAGGCACACACAGGGTTAACTCTGGCAGCAAACCCCCCCTCCCCCTTGCTGTATAGAAGTTATGGAGGAGAGCTTTCTGTGTGCTGAGGGGAGGGGGGAAGAGGGAGGAGAAGAGGCAGACAAGCTAGCACGCCCCTCAATTCAACTCCCAGCCACAGACAGAGGCTGAAAGCTTTTAATGAGACAACTCCTTTAAGCCACTTTGTAACCAGTTTGGCAGTATGCTTTGGGTCATTGTCCATTTGGAACACCAATGTCCGCCCAAGCTTTAACGTCCTGGCAGATGTCTTGAGATTTTTCTTCAGTATTTCCACATAATCTTCTTTCCTCATGATGCCATCTATTTTGTGAAGTGTACCACTCCCTCCTGCAGCAAAACAACCCCACAACTTGATGCTGCCACCCCCTTGTTTCACAGTGGGATTGGTTCTAAGGGTTCCAAGCTTCTCCCTTGTTCCTCCAAACATAACAATGGTCATTATGGCCAAACAGTCCAATTTTAGTTTCATCAGATCACAGGACATGTCTCCATAAATGTAGGTCTTTTTTCCGGTCTGTGTTTGCAAACATTAATCTGGCTTTTATATGTTTCTTTTGGAGTAATGGCTTCTTCCTGCTAGAGTGGACCTTCAGCCCATGTTGATACAATACTCGTTTCACAGTAGATAATGACATAATCTTACTGGCTTCCACCAGCATAAGCTACCGCCAGCATCTTCTGTCTTTTGTTTTTGGGTTGATATGCACCTGTCGGACCAAAGCACATTCATCTCTGAGCCACAGAACCCGTCTCCTTCCTAAGCGGTATGATGGCTGGACATTCCCATCTTGTTTGTTCTTGTGTATGATTGTTTGTACAGATGAACAAGGCACCTTCAGGTATCTGAAAATTTTATCTAAGGATGATCCAAACTTGTGTAAGTCCATAATTATCTTCTTGATATCTTAACTGATTTCTTTAGATTTTCCCATAATGTTACACACAGAAGCAGCGTGTTTCTGGTGTGCTTTAAAATACATCCACAGCTGTGTCTCTAACTTAAATGTTGCCCATAAACCTATATCAGAAGCTTCCAAAGACATGACATCATCATATGGGCTGTCCCAAATTGTTTAACCCCTTAAAGAACCTGGACGTACGAGTACGTCCCAGGGTCCATAAGGGGCTTTGCAGGGGGATCGCTCCGCTAATCGCCGCTAACACCCGGCTGTTACAGCGTGAACGGGCAGCGTCGCCCGCCCACGCTGTTTAACCCTTCAGATGCCACGGTAAAGATGGCCGCGGCGTCTGAATGAATTAAGATCGGCGCCCCACACCGATCTTGAGGGTGATCGGCACCGCCGCAGCATAGCTGCAGCGATCCGACCCCCGAACATGGCAGTGGGGAGCCTTGGGAAGGCTGCTGTCACTTCCATGTTCTGGTTTGCCCCACTTCTGTCCGCAGACAGGAAGTGGGGAAACCGCCATTTTGGTACAGTCTAATGCATTGCATAGGCAATGCATTAGACTATATTGACAATCGCGCCACCTACTGGTCAAGCACCATAGGTGGCCTCAATGTATAAATAAAGTTTTACAGTACAAAAAAAAGTATTAAAAGTTCAAATCAACCCCCTTTCCCCATTTTACAAATAAAAACAATAAAATAATAAAAAATGTACACATATTTGGTATCGCCGCATCCTAAAAAGTCCGATATATAAAAATATAACCTCATTTATCACGTACGCTGAACACATAGAAGAAAAAAAATTCCAAACGTCAAAATTGGTCATTTTACGTCACTTAAAAGATGGAATAAAAGTGATCAAAAAAGTCGCATGCATTCTAAACTGCTAGCGATAAAAAGTACACTTCGGCCCGCAAAAAAATGCCCCCCCCTCACTGACGTCTGTAGGTGTCAGTGCAAAAAAGTTATTGGTTGCACAAACTGGCGCCGCGGCGCAAATTTCAAAAATAGAAAAAGTTTGGAATTTTTTTACGGTACCAAAACATAACGGAAATCCTACATGTTTGGTATTGCCGGATGTGTATCAACCTGTAGAATACAGATAATACATTGTATTGACCGAAGATTGAAATCCCGTAAAAGCAAAACCCTCGCAAACATGGCGGAAATACTTTTTTTTCACAATTTCTCACACTTGGAATTTTGTTGCGGTTTCCCAGTATATTCTATAGTATAGTGAATAACACCATTAGAAAGTACATCTTGTCCCACAAAATAAAAGCCCTCATGTGTCTATGTAGATGGAAAAATAAAAAAGTTATGACTCTGGGAAGGCAAGGAGGGAAAAACGAACGTGTCAACAATAAAAAACGCCTTAAAAAGTCTCTCTCTCATTATTCTGGCATTTGGAAAACATAAATAATTTTCGTAATCCTAATTGACCTAAAACGGGTAAAGTTTATTCTGATTTCATGGCAGATAGTGAGAAAAACATGCATATGTGTCTTTTTATATGGGGTATGTAAACTTCTGGGTTCAAATGTATATGTATATTTTTAAATTCTAACAAATGGTATAAATAAACTGATAAAACTGCGCCGTTGTGTTAGTATCTTTACTGTTCTTGCATATTGAATGTGCTCTGCATGGGAATCTGTGTAGAAATCGTGCAGGATCTCTATCCCTTTGTTTTAATGGTTATCCACATCATAGTTTAAATGGTAATCTAAGGCAAAGTTGTTGTTTTTTTCGCCACAGATCTTAAATCCACAATGTGGAAAAGAACAATGCCATTGGATTCTGCACTGGGAAGCCTAGACGTGTATTAGTCCCCTCAAAATGGAGCTAAACCTTGGCCTAAAACTGTGGCAAAATCCAATGCTAAAAAATGTAAATCCAAAGAAAACTCTAAGGGTAAATTTCTATTTTCTCAACACTAATCCACATAAATCAAGTGAATAAAGATATTTAGATTTATTAAGCTGATACTTTACCTTATCAAACCCGATAAGTCCTCCATGGATGCTATTTGGTCCATTGTTAATGGGTAACTGGTAATCCTGTCCATCAATACTAAATTTTCCGTTGGCAATCCTGTTTGCAACTCGTCCAACCACTGCCCCAAAGTAGGGATGCTTTTTAAGGTAACCTGCAAAAATATCATATGCTTAATCAAACACTTTAATGATTACTGCACAGAAAACTGGGAATCATCAACATTATTAACAATTATTAAACACATAACTAAATTTACTTAATCACTGGAGCAACTAATTGTTTTAGTCACAAAATGGTTCATAGGGATATTAGGTTACTGCAGTATAAATACAACTACATTTATGGATTTAAAACAAATAAGGAATGTAAAGAAAGGACTTTTACTTCTGTTTTTGCTGTTGGATCCATTTCTGGCTTTGGCTAAAAAAAACTGCAGTGTCTTTTTAACAAAAAGAAAAAAAAAACCTGCCTAAATGTGACGCAATCTAGGCATATTCCAATTCTAGCTTGTCTGTTTCTTATTCTTAAGCTAGTTACACATGTTTTATTAAATACTTATACATTATATAATTACATTACATAATGGTTCCAGAGCAACTTTTGTATTATTCTTACTAAATCTAGAAATAGAAAAAACTACATCACGTGTATAATCCCTAGGTCTGAATAAAATAGAACTTTTATTATACCAAGATAAAAGATAAAAAGAAAAAAAACACACCAATTTTCCTAACCCCCCCAAAAAAACCTACACAAAACCCCTAGTCTATGTCTACACTGCAGTGGACAAAAAAACGACCTGAAAACGAATTACTAAAATTCCACTGCCTGTCAAAAGCAGCTGAAAAAACGGCCGTTTCTTGCCGCGATTTGCGTTTTTTGCCGCGTCTTCAAGTCTGTTTTTAATCTATGCATAAATTAAGCCATTGGTTGTAACTCCGCCCTACAAAAAGGGATGTAAAGCACATTATTGCATCTATATGTAATCTTGTAGTCGTTTTACGGATTTTGGTGCTTATAAAGTTATATCGCGTTTGTCGCCCAAAATACGGTTTTTTATGGATTTTGGCCCTAAAGTCCATTTTTTAATTGATTTTGGTGCTAAAATCCGTATTTTTACAGATTTTGATGCTTATAAAGTTATCTCGCTTTTGTCAGCAAAAATCAGATTTTTACAGATTTTGCCGCTAAAATACGTTTTTACGGATTTTACCGCTAAAATACGTTTTCACAGATTTTGCCGCTAACACACTTATTTCACTTTTGCAGCAAAAAAATATCTGTTTTTAAGGCTGTTAGTGCCAAAATCCGTAAAAAAAGGGCTTTAGTGCCAAAATCCAGAAAATTAAAACCTAAAATCCATAAAAAAGTATTTTAGCGGCAAAATCCGTAAAAAAAAGTATTTTTGCGTAAAAAGCGTATTTTTAGCGACAAAAGCAAGAAAACTTTAATAGTGTCAAAATCCGTAAAAAAACATTTTAGTGACAAAATCCATAAAAAACATATTTTAGCACCAAAAATCCATTGAAAAAATGTATTTTTAGCGAAAAAATATGTTAAAAAAAAGTATTTTTAGCAACAAAAGGAAGATAACTTTAGAAGAGCCAAAATCCGTAAAAACAAAAAGTATTTTTAGCGTCAGAAGTGAGATAACTTTATTAGCGGCAAAATCTGTAAAGAAAAGGATTTTAGCGCCAAAATCCATAAAAACAAAGTATTTTTAGTGTTAGAAGCGAGATAACTTTATTAGTGACAAAATATGTTAAGAAAAGGATTTTAGCGCCAAAATCCATTAAAAAACGGGATTCTGACGCCAAAATCCGTAAAAAACGTATTGTAGCGAAACAAATATGAATTGCGCATAAATCGTTAGCGACCAAAGCATGAACATTTTATTACGAATGGTACTAACAAGGATACATCAGACACTTGTATGCAAATTTGATAAGATATAACCTTTATTAACACCCACTATAGGTGGGACTTGGGTCTCCTGGGAGGGTTTTCATTGAAAAATTGCGGCAAAAAATGTTGCGAAAATGAGCCAAAAAACGTCCAGCGCTTTACATAGACTCCTGTAGTAAATTTTCTGCCCTGCTCTGGCGTTTTTTTAGAACATATTGCAAAAGACGACCAGTAAAAAAACGAGCAGAAAAAAGAAGCTCAGTGTAGACAGCAGGAACGTTTTTTACAATAGAAGTCTATAGGAGATGTTTTCAGTCGTTTTTTCAGCGTTTTTAGAAAACGAAAAAACTCTGAAAAAAATGGACGTTTTTCTGTGCAGCGCAGAGATCTAGGAATACCTAACCAAATATAATTAGAGGATTCCATGGAACCCAACTAGTAACACTAATACACCCAATTACACAATAATAAGCTCTATCATCAATATACCAAAATCAAAAGAAAAACGTATAGTAAAATTAATTACATAGATATTACAAACTATATTTTTTTTGCAACATTACTGTTACTTCACTGAACTTTGTTATTGTACATTGAAGAATATATTTCCTAAAATTTCTATTTGCGATATATGCATTCCTTCTGAAAAGTAGCCGTTCCTTCTGTAACCGTCAATCTCTAACTTTAATAATTCTCCTTACACTCTCTCTGATCACAATCTTATTTCCTTCACTATTACTAATTCTCACCCATCTCTGGACACACCAGCCCGTCTCCCATTCAGAAATATCCACTCCATGAACACTCAGGAATTCACAGACGCCATACAGTCCTCACTGCCCCCAATCTCCTCACTCTCCTACCCTGACCTGGCGTCCAAACAATATAATGAAACTCTCTTCACCACCCTGGACACATTGGCAGCGCTCACACACCGCACCACCAGAGTCAGACACCGACAGCCATGGCACACCCTCAGACTCGCCATCTTGGCAGCGATGTTCCAGATTTTGCGGACGTCTGTGGGGGAAAGTCGAAGCTCCCTGCAGACTTTCTCCACAAACAAATTTTTATGCTCAGGACTTATCAAACTGCCCTTCACAGCGCCAAACAAAAATACTTCACCTCCCTCATCGCAACCTTACACAACAACCCTAAACGCCTGTTTGTCCACTCCCTTCTCAGGCCTAAAGCTCAGGCCCCGGTCTCTGACCTCCATTCTGAAGACCTGGCCACTCACTTCAAAGAGAAAATTGAAAAATCCGGCAAAACATCTCATTTCAAACCCAAGCAGCAACATCTGGTCCCTCCCCCACATCCCCCAGCTACTCTCAGCTCTTGACCCGATGACAGAAGAAGTGTCCGGGCTTCTGCTGTCTGCGCCCCCTACCACCTGCTCTAGTAAACCCATTCCCCCCACCTTGTCCAGTCTATTTCTCCAGCTATCATCTCTCACATAACTGCAATCTGTAACCTCTCTCTCTCCACTGGATTTTCCCCCATCTTCCTTTAAACATGCTGTTATTACTCCCTTACTGAAAAAGCCACTCCTGGACCCATCCTCGCTGATAACTACCGACCAGTCTCTAACCTGCCCTTCATCTCCAACTCCTGGAACGCTTGGTCTACTCTCGCCTAATCCGCTATCTCTCCGCTCTCTTCTTGACCCTCTGCAATCAGGTTTCCGCACCCTACACTTTCCCGGGGAAAAACTGCTCTAACTAAAGTCTCCAATGATCTCCTTTAACAGCAAAATCTCAGGGCAACTACTCTTTGTTGCTTCTTCTGGATCTCTGCAGCTTTGACACTTTTGGGATCACCAACTTCTCCTCAGCATGCTCAGCACCATTGGCCGCCAGGACACCGCTATCTCTTGGTTCTCAACTTACCTTTCTAACCGCTCCTTAAGTATCTCATTTGCAGGTTCTACCTCCTCTCCTCTTCCTCTTGATGTTGCCGTTCCTCAGGGATCCGTTCTTGGTCCTCTCCTCTTCTCAATCTATACAGCCCCCATTGGACAAACCATCAGCAGATTTGGCTTCCAGAAACCATCTCTACGCTGATGACACCCAATTATACACCTCCTCCCGAGACATCACTCCTGCTCTGCTACAAAACACCAGGGACTGCCTGTCTGCTGTCTCTGACATCATGTCCTCCCTGTATCTTTAACTAAACCTCACTAAAACTGAACTTCTAGTCATCCCACCATATACTTACAGACCTTACCCTGCCCTTTCAGTCTCAGTGTGTGGCACCACCATAACTCCTAGGCACCCAGGCCCGCTGTCTTGGGGGTTAACTAGATTCCGACCTGTCTTTCATCCCCTATATCCAATCCCTTGCCCACTGCTGTCACCCGCACCTCAAGAACATCTCCAGAATCCTTCTTTTTCTTACTGTGGAAACAACTCAAACTCTCATTGTTGCTCTTTTCATTCTCGTCTCGATACTGTAAAAAACCTTGCTTATGGTCTCCCTCTGTGCAAACTCTCCCCTCTCCAATCTGTCCTGAATGCAGCAGCCAGCTTGTTTTTTTTCCAGCCCTATAATGGGTGCCTCTACCCTGTTTTCAGTCCCCTGCACTGGTTGCCTATCCAGTACAGGCTACAACATAAACTCATCACTCTCACTCATAAAAACTCTCCACAACGCTGCTCCTCCCTACAGCTCCTTCCTCATCACTGTCTCCCACCCTACCGCTCTCTCCGCTCTGCTGATGAATCAGGTTAAAACTCATCAATCATCCGAACCTCCCATGCCCGTCTCCAAGACTTCACACGTGTGGCACCAGTTCTCTGGAACATGCTACCGCAGGGATCAGCACACCCGAACTCTCATAGCTTTTAAAAGGGCCCTGAGAATACATCTTTTCACTCTGGCCTACCAGAATCCCTAATGCTAACACCCCCCCCCCCCCCCTCCTCCCACACTCCCAAGGGACTCATCTCATTTTCGGCACTTAACCCGTAAAATGTACTGTTTGGGGGGCAGGTTCATCCGAATTCTACGTAATAAAAACCCCTATTTATGTCACAGGTTGGAAAATACTTTTTACCCTTGTCCTCCCTACACCTAATAGATTGTAAGCTCTTGCGAGCAGGGCCCTCTCCCTTGTGTCTCATCTGTAAATAGCTTTTCATTGTGCAATGTATTTCCTTTGTCTGTACCTACACCCCCCAAATTGTAAAGTGCTGGGAAAAATGTTGGCGCTATAATAAATAAAGATTATTATTATTAAAAGTAGATAATGAAAAAAAATAGACCTCAAATTACTGTGTTTATTACTCGAAGGACAAATGTAAAAATTTAAAAATGAGATTCTGTAATTTAAATGAATGAATAAAGATGGAACTTTAGAAAAAACACTATTTTGTCATAATATTTCCTCCTTTAAAATATGTTTAACCCCCTTAAGCCAAAGCAAAAATATTTAATACCAAACTTTTTTTAGTTTTTTGCCTCCGCTTTCAACATTGTAACTTTTTTATTTTTCAATGACGCAGTTGTATGAGGCCTTTTTTTATTCGGATAGTTGTTCTTTAGGGGGGGAATAGTTTAAGTTTCACTTAATAAAAAATTGCGAATTTTTTTTTTTTAAAATTTTTTTTGTTTTTAATAACATTTAAATTTTAACTGTTAGTTTAAATTCTACAGGTTATAACGGTCGTGGGGTAAAATATGTATAGTTTTTTCGTGTGTGTAATATATGCACAATTATTTTTATTTAAAAATTTTTTTTTTTATTTTATTTTTTTCACTTTTTTTTTGTTTTTTTTTTTTTCTTTTTTTTTTTAAATCCCCCGAATGGAAAAGTTTTACTATTTTTTTTAACACTTATAATGATTACATATTCATATACTAATCTTTAAATCTGTCCCATTTGACAAAGCTTTTTTTTAGGAAGACCGTTGTTTGTCAGGGCTTGATCACAGAAAGTCTGGGGTACTCAAAGTCCCCAGGGCTGCCCCGGCACCCGTTCCCCGGGGGCTTGTGGGTAACGGGTGTTCGATCACCCAAAAAGGCAGGGAAAACCTTTGATTGCGTGCGGTGAAAATCCCGCAAAGGGTTAAAGCATCGGGAGCGGGTTCCCCGCCCCCCGATGCTCGGGGCTGCCGGGGATCGGGCTGTGTAGCCACCCCCGATTCAGAGCGCTGCGCGCTCGGGGCGCCGCAAATCGATGTCTGAAAAGAGTCTTAAGATGTGCTGGAGGGGCGCCCTGACCGCGAATTAAGCGGCAGGCGGTCTTTTAAAAAGTTAATCATACAAGAGATCTAGAAAACTTGGTTTTTTTTTTTTTTTATATTTCTAAAAGTTCTCAACCAGATTCTGTATATTAGTGTCTTCATTGTGGCGCTTTGGGGGTCACGTTTTTTAAGGGCAGGTGTATTTTTGTTTTGTGCAAAAAATGTAGTCTTTTTCTATTGTTTGGGGCTTCTTGTGTTTTTTTTAAATCCTTTATTTTTTTTTCCTTAAAAAGGGGTTTTCTTCCCAAATTTGATTATTTTTTAAATATGTGGGGAAAAAGGTAAATAAAGACTTTACCAAACACACGGTTGTTTTTCTTTTTTTTGTTTAGGAGAAAAAAAGAATTTTTACTGTTGTGTATACAATTTTCCCCTGCTCTTCTCTTATCGGATTGTTTGTACAGAAAAATTGTATTTTAAAATATGTTTCTTTTTACTTAAAGGGGTTTTTATCGTTTGAACTGTTTGTGCTCTTCGCAAATTTCGAGATTGAATTTAAAACCCAGGGGAAAGTTTTCCCCCTTTGCCAGGAGGTGTGTTTCCCCTCACTGAAGCTGTGCATCTTTGATGTGCAGTGGAAGCGAAAAAGGGTGGAGAAAAGCTCCTCGCTCTGCATGTTTTCTCGTGTTGCAGGCTTAGGTGATCCACAAGCTCCTTGTGGGCTAAAAGATTTTAAAAATGCAACCTGAACGATAAACACATGTGAGGAAGCACACTGTCCCCCTTCCCCTCTGTTTTTAGGCGCAGTTTGTCTTACTGTGTTTATGGAGAATGCACACGCCTCCTCCTTTTTCTTCCCTGTAACAGGGGATCCCCTTTTAAAATGTTTTATGAGGGGGGTCTGTGAAAAAGGCAGTCATTGCACAGATATTCACCCTAGAGTGGGGGATGTGTATAGGCAGCAGACCCGGTTTCACTTCTTTTAACAGTAAAAGGGGGGAAAGAAAAAGAGAGTTTGCAGGCAAAACCCAAACAAAGATCAGGGGCCTTCCGGGGGTTTCTGTCTGGGGGGTATCTCAACAGGTGAAAGAAAAGTCGCCAGCCAATCACAGCCGGGGGGTGTCTGGGGCTTTTTTTCTCTGGGGGTTCCAACAGGGTGAAAGAAAAATCGTCAGCCAATCAATGCGGGGGAGTGTTAGGGGTGGGTTTTGATGGGGTGTGTCCCAAACAGCAATCTCGAAAAGGGGCGTTTTCCGAAATTAGCGCGAGAATGAAACAGATTCACAGAAAAGTCATATCTGCTAAAAACCCAAGTTTATTTTTTATTATCTGCTCTGAAAAAAGTTCTTTAATAATTTAATTTACTATTGAGCAATTGATCCACATTATGCTCTCTCAATGTAAACATTTACAATATCTATCTTTTTAAGGAGTATTCTTTGTAAATAGATTGTTATTTTAATACCTGTTAGAGATTTTTTTTCTCTTTAGAAATTTTTTTGTGACTATCAGTAGAATATTGTTCCCTTTTTTAAAAATTGCATTTATTTTTTTCTTCTGTAATATTATTTTTTAAATTTGAATTAGCTGAAGAGAACGGAAAAAGTTCAAAAAGATTTTAAACCCTTAATATCGCTAGTGTGCATGGCTCGCGAGGGGCTCTAATCCAGATCAGTGGCCTGAGTACTCAAAGAAAAGGCTCAATGGAATTAAACAGAAGTTATTATGATGTTATTATGAAAGGATCACATAGCCAGGAAAGAAAAAGACCACTCAATCTCTCCATACCTCAATGTGTTTGTCAATGAACTGGGCATTATCTGCTCTAAATTCCTTCATGCTTTGCACATGAGAAATCTCCTTAAACCAAGAGGTGACCAAGTTAGTGAGAGTAGTTCTCCATTAAAAAGTTTGCTGCTGCCAAGAGAAAAATTATCAAGCTTCCCTTGAGAACACGAATAAGTTGCGGGAGCATGACAGACCTGCACCTGTTTGAACTCTTTACCTGGATTACACTCCCCTGTCCACACAATTAATCACACTCCAACCTCTCCACCATGGCCAAGATCAAAATGCTGTCTAAGGACACCAGGTACAAAACTGTAGATGTGCAAAAAGCTGGGATGGGCTACAGGACAATAGGCAAGCAGCTTGTTGAGAAGGGAACAATTGTTGGCGCAATAGAAGATGGAAGAAACACAAAATGACGTCAATCTTCCTCGGTCTTGGGCTACATGCAACATCTCGCTTTGTGGGGTATGGATGATTCTGAGAAAGGTTAGGAATCAACCCAGAACTACATCAGGTAGGATCTGGTCAATGACCTGAATAGAGCAGGAACCAGAGTCTCAAAGGCAGGGGGGAAAGTCGGGTGGTCAGATGAGGTCAAAATAGAACTGCTTGGTATCAACACCACTCGCCATGTTTGAAGGAAGAAGGATGAGTACAACCTCAAGAACACCTTACCTTCTGTGATGCATGGGGGTGGAAACATCATACTTTGATGGTGCATTTCTGCAAAGGGAACAGGACAACTGTACTGTATTGAGGGGAGGATGGACAGCCCTGAAACTTAACAG
The DNA here is from genome assembly GCA_025379985.1 of Phyllomedusa bahiana. Taxonomy (NCBI): domain Eukaryota; kingdom Metazoa; phylum Chordata; class Amphibia; order Anura; family Hylidae; genus Phyllomedusa; species Phyllomedusa bahiana. The sequence goes on from JAODAL010017643.1 coordinate 58,004, forward strand.
ATCTGGAGAAGATCTATATGGAGGAGTGGGCCAAAACCCCTTCTGCAGAGTGTGCAAACTTAGTCAAGAACTACAGGAAATGTCAGAACTCTCTAATTGCAAACAAAGGTTTCTGTACCAAACATTAAGTTCTGTTTTTCTATTGTATTAAATACTTATTTCATGCAATAAAATGCAAATGAATTGTTTAAAAATCATACAATGTGATTTTGTTGGTTTATTTTATTAGATTAGTCTTGAAGTGTTGAAAAGTGTACCTACGGTAAGAATTCCAGACCTTTCCATTCTTTGAAAGTGGGAAAACTTGCAAAATTACCAGTGTATCAAATACTTATTTTTCACACCGTATTTATTGCAACAGCGATCTAGTAGATCGCTGACTCAAGTCCCCTATGGGGACAAGTAAAAATAAATAAATAAACAAATAAAACACATACACCCTTTCCACATAAATGCTAACAGCCCCAAAAGAGATAAAAAATAAGAAAAGTACCATATTTTTGGGTTTTAAAATTTTCATAATCTAGGCCACTTTTTTATTTAACACATGTGAACGCCGAACACTTAAATTGTATCTCAACAATCACATGGCAGGCAACATTTATGCATATGGCATGGTGACCACTTGTAAAAAACAATCTAAACTCGGTTGTACCAGTTCATCAATCCTGAAGAAAACACTGATAAAAGCGTGCCCTTTGACCCGTCCAATAAGTTGTTATTCCAGAAGGACAGCCTTGAATCATTTAGAAACAGAATAAAAGTCTTTGCTGTGATTTAACAGCATAACAAATTCTAGGGTTTACAAAAAATTTGGTGTAAAAGAAAAAAAATCATACAAGATAGCGGCAATATCCTGTGGGACAATAAAAGGAAAATTCATTGTTGTTGAACCCAGAGGTCCACAAGGGGAGAAAATGGGCCAATGCTTGAAACTGTTAGAAAGGGGCCAAATGAAATCAAATAGCCACCCGTCCAAAAGTAGGGAGACTTTTAAAGGACACTTGAGACGTACGGGGACTTTGCAAGCAGTTGGGCTCCACCAAACTGCATCCAAAAGACCAACGGTGCCACTCCTTTTTCCAGCTAGACAGGAAATGAGGCTCCAATTTGCCCAGCTCATCGAAATTGGACAGTAGAAGATTGGGAAAACTTTCTTTGGTCTGAGGAGTCTCGATTTGCTGCGACATTCGGATGGTAGGGTCGAATTTTTCGGGGAACAACAGAAAGCAGGGGTCCATCCTGCCTTGTTTCAAGGTTTCAGGGTGGTGGTGGTGGTGTCATGGGGTGGGGAAAATTTTTTGGCCTCTTTGGGCCCCTTGGTACCAATTTGGGATGTTGCATCACTTTGTGGATTTTTATGCCCAAAAAAATTGAGGCAGTTTTGAAGGGAAAGGGGGTCCCAACCGTTACTAGCATGGGTGTACCCAATTAAATGGCCGGTGAGTGATTCTATAAATCTAGCCTATAAAACTGTCATTTTTTTTAACCACATGTGAAAACCCCACAATTTAAAAGGGTATCTCTGTAATATATCCCCTACAGAAAAAAGGCTAAATGTCATGCAATGCTGGTACCCCTGTAAAAAAATTTAAAAAACTAACCAGGATTGTAGCATTTTGTTCATCAATCCTACAAAAACCACTTATAAAAAGCGATCAACGCCACATTTGAGCCCCCAAAAAGTAAAAAATTTTTTAAAATTTTCAACTATCCCCCGAGGAAAGCAAGCCCCTTTAAACAGCTCTAAAAACAGAAAAATAAAAAAGTTTGGTGTTGAAATTTAACCATAAAAAATTCTTATTTTTTTTCAAAAAAAAATTTATTGTGTAAAAATAAAACATAAAAAAAATACATAAAATTGTTTTGTTGCAATTTACTGACAAACATAATAAAGTTATTATTAATTTAAAAAGTCGTTGAACCGAAAAATGAAGTCCTAAAAAACAAAGGGGAATGTATTTTTTTCTCCATATTTTGGCCCCCAAAGCTATGAAAACTGTAAAAACATCTGTGGGTCCAAAATGCACAATTTGTTTAGTTCCCTGAATCCAAAATAAGGTGACTTTTGAAAGGTTTCACTTGTTCTGGTACTTTGGGGACTTTGCAAATGTGATATGGCACCCACCAAAATCTGCATTCCAAAAGCCAAATCGTGCTCCCTTCCTTGTTTGCCCTGCCATGCACCCAAGCAGTTTCCATCCACGTATATGGTGTCAATCTTCTCCTCTTTTGTTCTGTTGCTGCTCCCAGTGTTTCACCATTGGTCAGTAGCCCCCATTCCCCATGCTCCAAATAGCTGGATCACACACCTTGAAGCAGCTGCTCTGTTTACCTGCCATAGGGAGGCGTGGCCAGACCGTGCAGGAATTTAACCTCTTAGAGACCATCAGTGTCTTGCTTACCCAGCTTATTCAGTGCAGGCTGGGGCTTTATTAGGCAGCTCCTCCGTTCAGCCCTTGCCAGAACCTTGGTTTTCAGTGGCTTTTTTTCCTGACTTCCTGTTGGTGTCTTGTAAAGGTCCCTGCCATAACTATTCTCACTACCACCCGGTTATTACTGTATCAGCGCTCTGACCTCCGGTTAGCTGCCACTGTCGTAGGTTAAGCCATACTCACCACCAGAGACTGTGAAGATTCTCGATAACCGACTGGTCACACCCCCCTTGGAGCAAGCCCAATCAGTGGCACAGTGGTTCCACACCTTGGTGGCTGGAACAGTAACAAATTTTGAGGTGCTTTCTTTTCAAGTATTCCTTGTGAAAATGAAACATTTTCAGCTAAAACCGCATATTATTGGAAAAAAATTTTTTCCATTATCATAGCCGAACGCTAATAAAATCTGTGAAACACCTATGGGGCCAATATGCTCTCTACACCTCTAGATTTACTGACTAAGGGATGTAGTTCCCAAAATTAGATCTTTTTAGGGGTGTTCATTAGATTTTAGCACCAGAAGGTGTCTGCAAACGTGAGATGGTGCTTAAAATATATCCACATAAAAATGTGACCCCAAAATCTAGTAGCTGCTCCTCCTACTCTGAGGCTTGGGGTGGAGTCTAATAGCACACTGGGGGGAAACATTGGATCTCTCTAAAGACAGCAGAATCAGAGAAATTAATATTGAGTTGCATTTTCATGGTGACATGTACTGTGTTCCAGTTAAAAATGGATTACAATTGAAAGTGTGAAGAAAAAGTCAAATTTTGAAATTTCACCCCAAGGGTTAACAAACTTCCTAAACACTGTTTTGAATACTTTGCAGCTTTTAAGATGAAGTAATTTATGGGGGTATCTAACATACAGGACCCTCAAAGCCATATCAGAACTGGACTTGTCCCTAAAAAAATCTATGTTGCAAATGTTACTTAGAAATGTGAGAAATTGCTACTAAATGTAAAACCCCCCAATGTGAAAAAACAATAAAATAAAAAGACATTTAAAAATGTAGGCCAAAGTAAAGTAGACACATGGCAGTTGCCAGTTATAAACTATTTTGTGTGGAATAACTGTCTTAAAAACAGAAATATTTGAAGTTTGAAAATGGCAAATTTTTCAAAATCACAAGGACTGTATGGACCAAAATTTATTACTAACTTAAAGCACAGTTTCATGAGAAAATCTCTGAATCCCATGGATATGTAAAAACCATTAAAAAGTTATTCCCACATAAAGTGATGTGTTTGATTTCAAAAACAGGGCTCTGTCAGAGGTCAAAACTGGCTGCAGTGGTACAGCTAAAGTGGAACTACAGATTTAGGCTATGTCTACATGGCATCGGACAAAAAAGTCACTGAAAACCAAATCCAAAACCGTTCATAAAACTGTTTTTTTGTCCACTGCCTGTAAAAAAAAGTCAGTTTTTGGCACGTTTTTGCCGCATTTTTTTTTTTTGCAGAAATGCAAAGCATTATATTTGCTATGGATTTCTGCCCAAAAACACGCCAAAAAATGTCCAGTGCTTTACATAGACTCCAATAGTAAATTTTCTGCCCTGCTCAGTCGTTTTTGCAACGTTTCAAAAAACGAGCAGCAAAAAAAAAACAAAAAAAAAACACAGCAGAAAAAAATTGTTCTGTGGAGAACACAGAACATATATACTATTAAAGTCTATGGGACCTCTTTTCAATTGTTTTTTTCAGAGCTTTTAGAAAACGATACACGCTGAAAAAACAATTGTTTTTGTGTGCAGTGGAGATATAGCCTTACTGCTCATTGATAAGCTTACATATACTTTAGTATGACAAAAATCCTTTTGATGCCTTTACAGTCTTTGAAGTGTTGCAAGAGTTAGGAGGCTACATCTGTATTTTTCTTATTTTGTTCATAATCTGTCTGGCTGACTCCCACACAGATGCAAAATTTGCTATAATCAACAGCTCAGCAAGAATTTCTTCTGTCTATGCTACACTTCCTATGTAACTGATGTTATCGCTATATACAGCTTGTATCACACCTTTCTAGTGGTCAAATCGTTGTGAAACATTGTGATTCATTTTCCTACTAAATGACTGCAAAAAGATATTTGCACACATAAAATTTGTTATCACTTTTGTAAAAAATACATTGAATGATTTATGTCACTTTGTACAGAGGTAGGAATTGGTAGGGAAGTGCTTGAAAAGTGAGGAGTCTAAGATGTTTTTATCATAAATTCTACAGCGATGAGTAGTGGCCAGGAAAAGACGTCACGTTGATTTGGGCCATTTGTAGAAGAAAAACGACAATCACTCCAGTAACTCGTGTGGTTTTGGGTCATAAGTAAAAAACTTAAGCCATGTTCACATGGCTTAAAACTGGACGTATTTCAGTCCGTAATTACGCGCCGGAGTGCGCAAATTACGGGCTGAAAACATCCCAGTCATTACGGTAATCCACAGTTCTCATAGAGAACTATGGAATACGTCTCCTCTCCCTGCTCGGCGAATACGCCGAGGGGGAGATAATTGACATGTGAATTACCAGCGGCGTATACGTGCATATAGCAGAATCCCGAGTAAGCTGACAGCGACAGGCACTGCCGTGGCCCGTGCGCTGTCGGCGAGCTCTTCCCCTACATGCGACTCCTCCGGAGCGCATACAGAAGATACCACTGCGGGGCAGAGAGTGAGCGCTCCCTGCGCCGCAGTGGACTCCGAATGGGCGCTGCATGCGCGGCCTGATGACATCACCCGCCTGTCGGAGGATAGCGCGCGGGAGGCCGGACAGCGAGGAGGCGGAGCGGCGAGGAAGTGAGGTAAGTGTTTGTATTTGTTTTTTTTTATAACCTGCCTATACCCTGCCTAAACCTGCCTTTAGGGACATATACCTGCCTATACCCTGCCTATACCTGCCTTTAGGGACATATACCTGCCTATACCCTGCCTATACCTGCCTTTAGGGACATATACCTGCCTATACCCTGCCTATACCTGCCTTTAGGGACATATACCTGCCTATACCCTGCCTATACCTGCTTTAGGGACATATACCTGCCTAAACCCTACCTAGAAGGACATATACCTGCCTTTTCCTGCCTATGGGGACATATACCAGCCTATACCCTACAAAGAAGGACATATACCTGCCTATAACCTACCTATAAGGACATATACCTGCCTATAACCTGCCTATTCCTGCCTATGGGGACATATACCTGCCTATACCTACCTACTGTTACGGTCAGGCAGGCTCGTAGTCGTGGGCAGGCAGGAGGTCAGGACAGGCGGCTCTGGTTCGTAGACAGTAGACAAGCAGGAGGTCAGGACAGGCGGCTCTGGTTCGTAGACAGTAGACAAGCAGGAGGTCAGGACAGGCGGCTCTGGTTCGTAGACGGTAGACAAGCAGGAGGTCAGGACAGGCGGCTCTGGTTCGTACACCGTAGACAAGCAGGAGGTCAGGACAGGCGGCTCTGGTTCGTGGTCGGTAAACGTAAGCAGATGGTCGGTACACGGTTAATCAAGACAGGAACAGTCTAGACAGCTAATTCCAAGGGAAAACACACCAAGGATCCGGCGAGGGCTGGCAGGAAGATGCCGAACCTAAATAGGAGCAGTGCCCGGCAAAGACCAATTACCGGCGCACTGCCCCTTTAAATTTCGAACAGCCGGGCCGCGCGCGCCCTAGGGGGCGGAGCCACGCGCCGGGAGACCGAGACTGACTGAGCAGGAGCGTGGCCGGGTAAGTGGACACCGGCGGGGGTCGGGACATGAGCGGACCCCGAATCCGACGTGCGGGACGGGGCTCCGCTGGGAGCAGGAGAACGTGCGCGCCTGCGACCCGGGACAGAGGTCGCAGGGGCGTCCGTGACAGTACCCCCTCCCCTTGGGCCTCCGCCTCTTGGGCCCCCCACTCTGACTGGATTGAAGAAATCTCTGGATGAGGCTGCGGTTCAGGATATTCTCCTCCGGCTCTCAAGACCTCTCTTCGGGACCGAACCCCTTCCAGTCCACCAGGAAGTATCGCTCTCCCCTAGTTCTCCTCATGCCCAGAATCTCTTTGACCTCGAAGACATTGGGCGCATCAGCCACAGACGGAGGAGGAACAGCCTTCTGGAAAAAACGATTAAGGACCAGGGGTTTCAGTAAGGAGACATGAAACGAATTGGGGATTCTCATCGTAGGAGGGAGCCGGAGTTGTACGACACCGGGTTGATGCGGCTGATGACCTCAAACGGGGTCCCAGTTTATGAGAAGGCATCTTTAGGCGGACATATCTAAATGAGAAATGCAAAACCAAGCACAGTTCCTATGCATGTATGGCTCACCTTCAGTTCTTCTGGCTTCACCTTTGCAGCATTCCTGTGTACGTTACCACCGGTGCCTGATGCGGACAAACTGCAGCTCCACAGTAACACAACTCCGGCTCTCAATGGATGCACCTGCACTTCGCTCATCAGAGCTGGCTCCCGGCAGGAAACATCTCAATCCGACACAGCGGCTCCAAGTGAGTAACTTTATTTCATAAACATGTGCAGTGGTACAAACATGTAAAAAAGCTGGCGCTTGGCCAACGCGTTTCAGGCAACTTGTGCCCTTGTTCACGGCTAGTTAAAATTAATGACCGACATCATTTAAAAACAAGAGCCAGCCAATGGGAGTTTTCATGGATATGACAGAGGGCCGGTGTGTTCGATATACGTCTAGGGCTGAATTAGCATATTTTTAGTATGTGTTGATTTAAGGGTTAATATATTAATAATAGATCACTTTTATAATTTAGTCCCAGTGGTACCCTTGTGTTCAGTTTCAAAATCCAGAAAGCCTCCCTTTGGCGTAATTTACTTAGCCAATTGCCTCCTCGATATGGTTTTTTGAATGGCTTCAATTGCATAAAATCTAAAACTTGCTGTATTCCCCTGATGAATTTCTATAAAATGCTTTGCTGCTCCAGATGTTTGTCCTGTATTCTTTCTGATATTATTTAACTGTTCACCTATTCTGGTTTTTAACTTGCGGATAGTACTGCCTAGATACTATTTACAACATATTGTGCATTCTATGATGTACACCACATGGTGGCTGTCAAAATTCAAAAATTGCTTTATATGATAACTTTTTGGGTTTCTGGTGCATCGTGGAATACGTTTGTCTTTTTTGTCATATTACACAAATTGCATCGTGCTCCACCACATGCAAAAAAAACCCTTTAGTGACAGCCATGTTGTGTGTACATCATTGGGTATGAGGGCACTGGGTTTGATATGACATTTCCCACCGTTTTGCCTCTCTTGGGGACACATCCAATGCCTCTATCTAGTATCTCAGATAAGGTAGGGTCTTGTCGTAAAATGCCTATGTTTTTTGTAGAACAAACTTTTTAATTTCCTGAAAATCTGTGGCTATACCCTGTGGTAAAGGTACCCTTTGTTCTTCATATATTTTCCCTTGTTTTGGGCTTATCATTGAGAAAACTGGGTTTGAGATTTTAATCTGACCCTATTTTTGGCCAGTGTCAAATTTTTTTTTTGGTGTAGCCTCTCTGAAGCAGTCTACTATCTATTTGTTTTTCCACCTCCTGATAGTCCGTTTCCAAAGTACAAGTACGTTTGGCTCTAAGGTACTCTCCATAGGGAATTGCTTCTATTGTCTTGGGTTTGAATGGCAACTGTTTGCCTTAAGAATAGTATTTCCAGCCCCTGGTTTTCGATATTGGGTAGTTGTAATGCATTGCATTTGCAAATTGCCCTTAAGGAGGATGTCCAGAAAAGGCAAACTTTCCTTACTACAGTTATATGTGAATCGAAGATTGCATCTGTTGGAATTGATATACTCCACAAAATGCGGAAATGAGCGCCACATCGCGACCCCCAAATAAACAGGAGGTCGTCGATGTAGCGCCCATACCACAAAATTGCAGTCCCTAAAAGGGTTATCTTGACTATATATGGCATGGTGCTCCCACCATGCCATAAGTAGATTGGCGAGAGAAGGGGACGAAGTAGCACCCATAGGGGCCCCAATTAGTTGTAGGTAGAATTCATTAGAGAGTTTAAAATAATTATTTTTGAGCAGGTATTCTATTGCCATAAGGATAAAGATTTGTTTTTCTGTACTGTATTTATTATCATTTTTAAGAAAAAAATGATACAGCTGTGATAACCAAGTCATGTGGTTAGGCTGGAGTATAGACTTATAACATCACACCCTAACCAGGTGTAGTCTGCCTGCCATTCTTTATTATGCATAGTTTTGAGGACTTCTTTCGAATCTTTTATATATCCTGTGTAATATGACAAAAAAGACAAACGTATTCCACGATGCACCAGAAACCAAAAGTTATCATATAAAGCAATTTTTGAATTGTGACAGCCACCATGTGGTGTACATCATAGAATGCACAATATGTTGTAAAAAGTATATAGGCAGTACTATCCGCAAGTTAAAAACCAGAATAGGTGAACATTTAAATAATATCAGAAAGAATACAGGACAAACATCTGGAGCTGCAAAGCATTTTATAGAAATTCATCAGGGGAATACAGCAAGTTTTAGATTTTATGCAATTGAAGCCATTCAAAAACCATATCGAGGAGGCAATTGGCTAAGTAAATTACGCCAAAGGGAGGCTTTCTGGATTTTGAAACTGAACACAAGGGTACCACTGGGACTAAATTATAAAAGTGATCTGTTATTAATATATTAACCCTTAAATCTAACACATACTAACATATGCTAATTCAGCCCTAGAATTATATAGAACACACCTGTCCTACGTCATATCCATGAAAACTCCCATTGGCTGGCTCTTGTTTTTAAATGATGTCTGTCATTAATTTTAACTAGCCGTGAACAAGGGCACAAGTTGCCTGAAACGCGTTGGCCAAGCGCCAGCTTTTTTACATGTTTGTACCGCTGCACATGTTTATGAAATAAAGTTACTCACTTGGAGCCGCTGTGTCGGATTGAGATGTTTCCTGCCGGGAGCCAGCTCTGATGAGCGAAGTGCAGGTGCATCCATTGAGAGCCGGATATCTAAATGAGAGCCACACCTTGTCACCTGGAGAGAAAACCGGAGGAGGGATTCTTCTTTTGTCCGCTTGGGTCTTCATGCGCTTGGAAGCGCGGAGCAGTGACTGACGGGTCTGGGACCAGATGGCCTTCATGTCTTGAACCAGTGCGTCCGCCGCCGGGACCTCAGAGGAAGTTGCCAGAGGGAGAGGAGGGCGGGGATGCAGGCCATACACGACGTAGAAGGGGAGACCCCCGCGGACTCAGACTCAAGAGGAGTTATAAGAGAAACTCCGCCCATGGCAGTAAACTGGACCAGTCATCTTGACGTGCCGAGAAAGAAATGGCGAAGGTAACATCCCAAGACTTGGTTTGACGCCCACTCCACCCGGCCATTCGTCTGCGGGTGGTAGGCGGACGAGAAGTCGAGCTTCACCTGAAGTTGGTTGCACAGGGCTCGCCAAAACCTGGATACAAATTGAACTCCCCGGTCCGAGACAATTTGCTGAGGGAGTCCATGTAGAGGAAACACATGAAGGGAGAATAGCTCAGCCAGGCGGGAGGCAGATGGCATCCCTGGCAACGGGACGAAATGCGCCATCTTGGAAAAGCGATCCGTAATCACCCAAATAATGGTGTTGCCAGACGACGGAGGGAGGTCAGTTATGAAGTCCATGGAAATGTTGGACCAAGGTTGAGTTGGAATGGGGAGTGGCTGTAGTAGACCCACCGGCTTGTGACGTGGCGTCTTGTTGCGGGCACAGGAGTCACAAGACGAAACGAAGTCCTTAACGTCCTTTTCAAGCTCAGGCCACCAAGAGAACCGGGATATCAGGTGGACAGTTCTTCGGGCGCCGGGATGACCTGCCACCAATGAGCAATGTCCCCATTTTAAGATACGTCTGCGGAGAGCAGGACGCACATAAGTCCTTCCAGGAGGAACCTTCCGGAGGTCCACTGGAGCTGCCGAGATGAGACGTTCAGGAGGAATTATGTGTTCAGGAGTAGTATCTTCACCCACCACGCCGGAGGCACGGGAGAGGGCGTCAGCTCTCACATTTTTCTCCGCAGGCCGGAAATGGATCTGGAAATCGAACTGGGAAAAGAAGAGCGACCACCTAGCCTGGCGAGGGTTAAGTCGCTGAGCCGTCTGGAGATATTGGAGGTTTTTGTGGTCTGAGTAGACACGGATGGGAAAACGGGCGCCCTCCAGCAGATAACGCCACTCCTCCAGGGCCAATTTTATAGCCAGTAGCTCTCAGTCGCCAATCGTGTAATTCCTCTCAGCCGCCGAGAACGTCTTGGAGAAGAAGCCGCACGTAACAGTCTTACCTGTGGGCCCTTTTTGCGTAAGGACTGCTCCGGCTCCCACAGATGAGGCATCCACTTCCAGGGTTAAGGGTCTCGTGGGATCCGGACGTGCCAGGATAGATGCCGTGGAGAAGGCGGACTTGAGCCTCGAAAACGCCTCTTCGGCCTCGACGGGCCAGCTGCGTGGATTGGCTCGTTTCTTGGTGAGGGCCACTATCGGAGCCACCAGCGTAGAGAAGTGAGGGATGAACTGGCGATAGTAGTTGCAGAAGCCCAAGAAGCGCTGGATAGCCCGCAGACCGACTGGGCGTGGCCACTGCAACACGGCTGACAGTTTTGCTGGATCCATCCGTAGGCCTTGGTCAGAGATGACGTACCCCAGAAACGGGAGGCTAGTCTGATGGAAGAGGCACTTCCCAAGCTTGGCATACAGATGGTTCTCCCGGAGACGCTTCAGTACTTGACGAACATGGCTGCGGTGGGTCTCGAGGTCAGGAGAGTACACCAGGATGTCATCAAGGTAGACCACCACGCAGGTATAGAGGAGGTCTCTGAAGACGTCGTTCACGAGCTCCTGAAAGACGGCGGGCGCATTGCACAGTCCGAAGGGCATCACCTGGTACCAAAATGCCCATCCCAGGTGTTGAAGGCCGTCTTCCATTCATCACCCTTGCGGATTCGGACCAAGTTGTAGGCCCCTCTCAGATCCAAACTTGGAGAAAATCTTGGCGCCCTGCAGGCGATCAAAAAGTTCTGTGATCAGTGGCAATGGGTAATGGTTCTTTACCGTGATCTTGTTCAAGCCCCGGTAATCTATGCAGGGCCGCAAGGTACCGTCCTTCTTCTTTTGTTTTTGTTGATAGTGTAGGGACTCGCAAGACATGAGGAGCCTTGCCGTTGGCTTGCGAGCTTGCGTTACTGTAGCTACTGTATCAACTAATACCTCATAATTTGATATTTTTCCCAGCATGTTATCTTTTTGCCCAAAAATACTGGGGAGCTTAGGGTACAAGTATTTTGTGCAGTGCACCTTCTAAGTGCTGGGCGGCTTGCCCACAAACTTTTTTTTGTTGTTGTTTGTGGGTGATATAAGCTGATACCCAGCATGGTGTATCTGTACAGATGGCGTTACCCTCTGTATCGCTTTATCCATATGCAATTCTCATCAGGTATTGTTGCATTTTTAGCAGTCTTCCCATGTGTTATAATGTGGTTTTTTGCATGCTGGTGTGAATTGGTACCTAGAGCATTTGCTCATTAATTAACGGCACCTGCCATCTTTTCCCATGCAGCATAAGGGCCATAGAAGCCTGCTGCTGGTATCTATCAGCCATTGAGCTGTAAGTGTAGCTTTGTAGTTTTTTGGTAAATTATGTCCCATTTTTGTGGTTTTGTTTTTGTTGATAGTGTAGGGACTCGCAAGACATGAGGAGCCTTGCCGTTGGCTTGCGAGCTTGCGTTACTGTAGCTACTGTATCAACTAATACCTCATAATTTGATATTTTTCCCAGCATGTTATCTTTTTGCCCAAAAATACTGGGGAGCTTAGGGTACAAGTATTTTGTGCAGTGCACCTTCTAAGTGCTGGGCGGCTGCCCACAAAACTTTTTTTTTTTTTGTGGTTTGTGGGTGAGAATAGCTGATACCCAGCATGGTGTATCTGTAAAGATGGCGTTACCCTCTGTATCGCTTATTTTTTCAACCATATTGCAATGTTCTCCCTAAGGTATTGTTGCATTTTTAGCAGTCATTCCCCATGTTGTTTAATGTGGGTTTTTGCATGCTGGTGTGAATTGGTACCAGAGCATTTGCTCATTAATTAACGGCACTGCAATCTTTTTCCCATGCAGCTAGGGCCATAGAAGCTGACTGCTGGTATCTATCAGCCATTGAGCTGTAAGTGTAGCTTTGTAGTTTTTTGGTAAATTATGTCCCATTTTTGTGGTTTTGTTTTTGCATCACCAGGTACTCAAAGTGCCCATCCCTGGTGTTGAAGGCCGTCTTCCATTCATCACCCTTGCGGATTCGGACCAAGTTGTAGGCCACTCTCGGATCCAACTTGGAGAAAATCTTGGCGCCCTGCAGGCAGATCAAAAAGTTCTGTGATCAGCGGCAAAAAAGCCAAAAAAAAAAAAAAAAAAAAATGGGTTATGGTTCTTTACCGTGATCTGTTCAAGCCCCGGTAATCTATGCAGGGCCGCAAGGTACCATCCTTCTTCTTCACGAAAAAAGAACCCCGCGCCAGCGGGAGACGAGGACTTTCGGATGAACCCTTCCAGAGATGCTCCTGGATGTATTCGACATGGCTTGGGTCTCATGGAACTGACAGTGGCGTAGGACTCGGCCGGGGTGACTGGTACCTGGGCAGTTGAAGTCGATTGGGCAATGTATGGACGTTGCGGCAAGAAGACTCTCAGCTTGTATCTCAGAGAACACATCGGCGCAATCCAGAGATTCGGGCGGAAGCCGGGCAACAGCTCCTGAAGTGTTAAAACAGAGAGCAGGGAAGCACCGGGTGAGGTGCCCACCAAACAAGCCCCGACATGTTTGGGACCCTAACGAATCCACCTCTCGTAGACAGTCAGATAGAGAGAGTGGAGCCGCAGCCATGGGAGTCCGTGAGGGGATCGCCGACGAGGAGCGAGGCGAACACATAGACGGAGAATTTCTTCATTATGCAGCGCCCCACGTGGAGGGACAGTGGCTGGTGCAACTAGATTGGTGTGCTAACAGCTCCCGCTGAGTTGAGATGTCAAGCGGTTTCTCCAGGGTACCACCGACAGTCGATACTGCTTACTAGGGACATGGTGTATGATGTTCCCGGCGGAGCCCGGAGTCAGAAAACGCCGGAAACTTGGAACGTGACACCAGTTTTCTGACAGACCTGCACAGGCATCAACAGGGTGAGAGGACTGAGGTTGCACGGAATGCTTCCAAAGATGTAGGTGCGGGAAGTTTCCCGCAGAATTCGGGGACGCTTGGGGCAATTCCTCCGAAAATTGCTCTGGGTGCCAAGTAGAGGCACAAGTTCCTTTGCTGCGCTGGGCCAACTTTTGCTCAGAGAGCCGGGGCCCGAATCATTCTGCATGGGCTCCTAGGTGGGTGTTGGCGACTGTGGCGCAGGAGGCCTCTGGAAACAACCGGTGCCAGGCGAGGAAACCGGCTCGGTTGGGCTGACTGACGCTCTTGCCATAGTTCTTCCTCACGTTCAACTGAGCGTATGTCAATGCGGGTTGCTAACCGGATCAGGTCACTGAGGAAGACGGGAGGTCTCTAGCGGCCATGACGTCCTTAACTGGCTTGAGAGCCCTATTATTGAAGGTACACACGAGCGGCCTCGTTCCAAGACAGTTCAGAAGCGAGTACGGAACTGTACAGGTAGTCTCCTACAGACAGGTCCCCTGGCGTAGTTTTTTTAGGGAGGGCTGTCTCAGTGAGGATGCACGGCTGGTTCTCGAACGCACTGCGGAACTCCACTGAGGTACGACTGTAGATCCGCCGTCACTGGGTTCGTTTCTGTCCCATAGGGGTGTAAGCCCGTGCCAAGGCCTTCCCGGAGAGGATGCTGACCACGAAAAGCCACCTTCGCACGTTAGCAGGAATGATCTGCCATCAGTCCACGTGCCAAGAGCATTTTTTTTTTTTTTTTTAGGTGATGAACCCCCTGCTGAGTTTCGGGTCTCCGTCGAATTTAGATGGGTGCGATAGCCGAAGCGTGGATAGGGCCCCCTCTGAGCCACAGGAAACCGTAGAGGCAGGAACAAACCTCTGGAGTGGCGAAGGTTGCTGCTGCTGCTGTCGGTGACGAGTTGCTGCAACCATGTTGGATAGGGGGTTAGTTGCTGTGTTCCTGTTGACCGAGTTGCTGTGGACTGGCGGGCAACCAACGGTCGTCAGATCGCCAGGATGGGTAACGGCACCTTGGCGGGATCCATGGCCGGAATCCTAATGTTACGGTCAGGAGGTGGGATCCATGGACCACCCCCACAGGGCGATGGCTGTAAGCCCACACCAGGGAGTGGAATCTAAGTGGGTCCCGGTTATTCACCAGAGCCCGCCGCCAAAAGCGCGGATGGTCTTCCTGCGGCGGGAGTCCACCAGGTCACTACCACTGGCGGGGCTTGCCTGCGGTGGGGGCCAAGTGGGTAACAAGGTAAAGGATCGGCAGGTGGCTCGTAGTCATGGGCGGCAGGAGGTCAGGACTGGCGGCTATGGTTCATAGTCGGTAGACAAGCAGGGAGGTCAGGACAGGCGGCTTGGTTCGTACACCGTAGACAAGCAGGAGGTCAGGGACAGGCGGCTCTGGTTCGTGTCGGTAACACGTAAGCAGATGTCGGTTACATGGATATCAAGACAGGATCTTAGAACAGCTTAGTCAAGGGAAAACACAACAGGATACGGCGCGGATAAGGAGCGAGGGAAGGGGAAGAGGAGGGGGGGGGGGGGTGGTAAGGAACTGGCGAAGGGCCGGCAGGAAGAGGCCGGACTAAATAGGAGCAGTGCCGGCAAAGACCAATTACGTGCGCACTGCCCTTTAAATTCGAACAGGGCCGGGCCGCGCGCGCCCTAGGGGGGCAGGAAGCCACGCGTCGGGTGACCGAGACTGACTGAGCAGGAGCGTGGCCGGGAAAGTGGAATCCGGCGGGGGTCGGGACATGAGCGGAACCCCGAACCCGATGTGCGGGACGGGGCTCCGCTGGGAGCAGGAGCACGGGGCGCCGCGACTGGGACAGAGGTAGGCCGAGGGGGGTTGTGACAGTACCCCACCCATTAGGCCCCCCCCTCTTGGGCCCCTCCTTTACTGATTGAAGAAATCTCGGTATGGAGGCTGCGGTTCAGGATATTCTCTCTGGCTCCCAGACCTCTCTTCGGGACCGAACCCCTTTCCAGTCCACCAGGAAGTTCGCTTTCCCCTTGTTCTCCTCATGCCAGAATCTCTTAGACTAGAAAGACATTGGGCGCATCAGCCACAGACGTGAGGAGGAACAGCTTTGGGTAAAAAGTTAAGGACCAGGGTTTCAGTAAGGAGACATTGAAACGAATTGGGATCTCTCATAGTAGAGGAGCGGAAGTTTGTATGACACAGGGTTGATGCGTGCTGATCGAACCTCAAACGGGGTCCAGTTTATGTGAAGGCATCTTTAGGCGGAATTTCTAGCGGAGAGCCACACCTATATACCTACCTATAAATCTGCTATTTCCTGCCTATAAGGACATATACCGGCCTATAACTAACCTATCGTGCCTAGGGCGACTTATACTGCCTATATCCTACCTATAAGGGACATACACGCCTTAACCTGCCTATGGGGACAAATACTGCCTTGTAACCTACCTATAAGGACATCATACCTGCCTAATAACCTGCCTATACGACATATACCGCCTTAACTGCCTTTGGGGGTAATTAAAAATGTCTATACCTGCCTATGTAATTTTTTGGGTATCCATTTTTTTTTTTTAAATTCTAGTAGCGCTTGCATTTTACACCCTAGGCTTATACTCGAGTCAATAAGTTTTCCCAGTTTTTTTGTGGCAAAAGTAGGTGCCTCGGCTTATACTCGGGGCGGCTTATACCTGAGTACATACAGTAAAAACCTTGTTTTAGGTATAATTCTAACTTAAAGAAGTTTTATCGTTTGAACTGTTCGGGCTCTTCAGCTAATTCTCTCAGATTGAGTTTGAAATCCAGGGGCATGTCTCTCCTCTCAGCAGGCGTGTCTTCCTCACTGAAGGAACTGTGACATCATCATTTTGTATGAAGCAGGGGATGCAGAAGGTTGTTCTGGATATAACAGTTTGTAGCCTCCTGCTTGCTAATGTCCTGCCGACCTTTCAGGCTCCAACAGCTCACAGCAAGCACCTGTTTATAATCTTTTGTTACACACAAATTACACTGAAAGCCAGCAGATTTTACTTCTGTTCTAGTGGTGTTTACCCAAATTGTACTAACAACATGAAGAGATCTTTACTCAACCTCAAGGACAAATGTCAGCTTCAAGTAAAGATCTCTGCTTGTTGTCAGTGACATGTGAGTGAAAACAACGGGGGGAGAAGCAATCAGCTCTTGAGAGAATACTCTCTAAACCCTATAACTAACTTGGGCTGTAGTGCAGTGGTGATTTTGGGCTCTTAAAATAAAGGGGGTTTGGCGTTCTGCCCCTCCAGGTTTCCCCCCCCCCCCTAAATTCTAACTATTTTGGGCCTAAAATATATATGTCAATTTCTATAAAAGAGTATTTATATAAAAATTTTTTTTATAAACAAAATAAATACAAAAAGCACACATACATAGTCCCCATTCATGTTTTATCCCCCAGGAATATGCATTGTATCCTTTTTTGGAAGGCTTGGTTGATACTCGAGGATGGGGGGCACATAAAGGGAGCTTTTTGTGTATATATAAATAAATTTTTGATGTCACACATATATTTTCAATCATTTATATTGTAAAATTTATAAAAAAAAAAAAAACTACTGATGGGGCTTAATCTCCTAATCTCTCTTGCAGGCGGTCAGCTAAGACTTCATACGCATACACTTGTACAAATCTGTGTTGAATCCCCTTTGTTATACACTCAACGATTCGCATAAGGGGGGGGCTTGCATTTGATTGAGGGGAAAATAAGTCCCCCTTTTCAAAGTAGCTGCTTGGATGGACCCGTGAGGGGGGTGAATCAACCTCTTGGGAAAAGCCCTTTAAAAAGGCGTAATTGCCCCGCCTTCACCCCGACTGGGGATTTTTAAAGAGCCGCGACCTTGGTTTCACTATCGATTTTAACAGTCAGTGGGGAGTAAACACGAGTGTGAGGCAGCCAATCACAGCTCAGGGGGCCCCTGAGGGGGCGTTTCCTGTTGGGGGGTTTTTCCCCCAACAGGCTGAATGAAATGCAGCCGCCCAATCACATCAGGGGGCTTTTTGTCCGCGCAACACAATATAAACACAGATTTACAAAAAGCTCATAACGTAAACCAAGTGACAGAGGAATAAAACCCAATTACAAAAGTGCTATTTATACTGTCCCCAGACATGATCTTTGTAACAATAAAACCCCTTTAATTGCTTTTGTCACTGCTAGACTTTTTTCGACCTAATTAAATTTATGCTTTAAATATTGGAACTAAATCATATGCTTATTTAACCCTGCGGACCCCGGTGTTCGGGCGGAATATCCCCCATGTTTCACGGGAAACAATTTTCTCAGCAAGTCTCCCCCCTCGGATTATGTAAATTCTATACCTTGCAGGTAAACTACTTGTATCTCCGCATGGCTTTCAAAAAAATGCCGTGAACCCAAAGAGCGTTGTAGTGTATTTTAAAAAGTATCTGGACTTCTTCCCCACTATATAAAGGGAAATTGTGTCATACTGAGTTACCCATGAATAAGGGAGACACCCCCCGGGAAAAGCGTCGGTGGATTTTTATGGTGTTGTGCTGGGTATCCCAGCAGGATTTTTTAAAGGAAAAAATTTAAAAAAAGTACAAATTTTTTATTTGACCAAAACCCCCCGAGTTGCTGGAGTGTTTTCGTTTTTTTTAAAATTTCGCAAAGGGGGGACTGGCTCCGGATCTCCCATTTCTCCGTGCAACCACCCTCCGTTCAAAGTAGGTGAGCTGAATGTTCCATTTTTACAAGTTGTAGAAGAAAAGGAAAAGAAAATGGTCATCGAGATGACTTCCCCGTCATCCTCACTGGATTTAACTTTATGTATACTTGTAGTGTGAGAGCGTCTGGGTACAACTGCCCCTCTCCAAGTATGGTAGTAATATTGAATAATGGTTTATATTTAGTAATGGTATGGTGTATTTCTCAGTCACTATGTGGTAGCGATATGTGGTCATGACGTGGAGATATTATTCAAAACCTAAAGGTGGGAGGTTTGGGTTTCCACCGGGCATCCTCGGTGGGCCCCCCAAATTCGACACATGGGGCCCCCCCAACCCCTTGCAATGGTGGTTTGGGGGCCCGCTGAGGAAGTGACCTCATCGCACTGCTGCTTCTCCTCGGCCACACAACCTATTCACACTGCATAGGATGTGCAGCCGAGGAGCTGCCGGAGGAAGGGCCCCCATTGGGGTTGATGAGCACGCCGCCAGTGTCAGGCAGAAGAGGAAGGCACTTGGCTGGCAAGGAGGTAAGGTGAGTATTATTGTTATTATTTTTATTGCCGGTTACCTGCCTAACTGAGGGGATCTGTATATAGTTGCCTGAAAGTACCTATATATACCTGCCTAGCTGATGGGACCTATATATGCCTGCCTGAGGGGACCAATATATACTTGCCTTACTAAGGGAACCAATATATACTGCCTTTCTGGGGGACCCTATCCCCCTTTCCCCAAAATAAGA